>VTPC01001114.1:104248-128535 GCA_011009095.1 Ignelater luminosus
TTTTGTTAATTAATCACAAAAAATATATTATGTTACCATAACCGAAGAAAAAACTAATTAATATTGCAATAGAGTAATATAATAAATCGACTTCATAGGTTTAAAAACGTTTAACGGTTAAAAGAAGTTTTTGCAAACATGTCCAATAAACATAACAGCATTGCGTATATAAATATATAAAGTAAAAGTATATTAACAGAAGAATTAAAATCAAAATAAAAAATTTATTTAAAAAAATTAAATTAAAAAAAAACGGGGCTCGATTTGGGAACAAAAAGTGTATAAACTGGTTCAAACGAACTGCACCTTGCTTTATCTCCACTAGTCCACGATGCGCACCTTACCGGGGTGTGTTTATGAAAGTAGTTGTTTCCTCAAAGAAATACAAGTTTTCTCGTTTGTCACGCGCTAACCTTTAATGAGTTTTTAGGCAACCCAACGTATGTTTACCGACCTAATATATTCTCAATTTTTTGAAAAAAGCTGTGCACAGCCTTTCATACAGAATAGCAGAATACAGATACAGACGTACCAGGTGTAATCAAAAAGTTGTGAACACTGCAAATATATCTAGAAAATGTAGGTTTTCTGGGTTTTTTTGTTTCCTTTCCTTAATCATCAGTAATCTAGAACTAGTTCCTTTCGCTTTTGCAAATGTTCAGATTTGTTTTAATCCCTATTCTAAGAATAAATCAACTAGCTTGTCTTATTAAGGACTTTTCGTATAACCTAACCTAAAAGCTGGTTCTTAATTTCTTAGTTGCAACCGTTGCAACTTCGCAATTTGCAAATGTTTTGTTAGGAAAATAAAGCATAAGAGAGTACTACTTACATAATTATATGTAATTTGTCACAGACAGATTAGATATCTGTCTGGAATTATCCAGTATTTTTTAAAACTAATGAATTACAAGAATCAACTTCTCCAGCTAGAGTTGCGTTTACTGTAATTGAAATAGATTACAAGTGGTTTAGGTTCAGTTTCTCCTTATTTTAATTTTTTCCTTAATTTCCGACCTTTTTTATGTGTTGGCTATCTTTAATCCCTTTATTACTACCTATAGGTTTCTGATACTTTTGCTCTAATGCACTTTTTTTATATTTTTGTCTCTTATTTAGTCTTAAAATATCAGATGTTTTCTATTTTCATTGAGACTCATGATTACTTTACCCAAATCATTATAAATAATAAAATATCTTATGAAGTCAGACTATAAAAGCAAACATGGGGACAGCATATAGTGATATATGCTGATGTGAACGTAATAACTTAACTTTCATTATAAATATTCATGAATTAGTCACCTTGAATTTTAGCTATAAGATTACTCTACGATATATATTACAGAAATAGTAATAAACGAAATATGTTTACAATTCATCTTATATTCAAGAAATGATTTAGTAATTTTATAAAACAGTTTTTACTTTTTTCACAAAGTTGTATATTTTCATGACAAGTAGATAGTTCAAGACTAGGCCAATTTTGAATGTGAAAAACATCTATTTAGTTTTCTTTTTTCTCTTTCTTTTACATAGGATAATATAAATTAATATAGAACAACTGCAATAAAAATAATGTAAGTAATACAAACTTGCATTCAAAAGCAGTTTTTTGTAAAAGTGAAATAATAAATAAATAATTAAGAGGAAATAGTTTGCTCTTAAATTATTATCTGCCATCAAAACACATTAATTGCAGTAGTTTCAAGGTTAATTTATAAATAAGGATCTTAAATTGTTCCATGACATGCAAAAAGAACAGGACTTTGAATAGTCCTGTTTTGTTAAAAGAAAGATCAATTTTAGAGCATGATATCTCACTTTGTTCTATGAATTACAATGATAACTTGACTATTTGAGGTATTAAATATTTCCAAAAAAAAGCAACTAGGAACTAAAACACATGTAGCTCTCCATTGATTTCTTCTCTACTTTGCCTTGATGGTCTATAATCATAAGAAATCAGCTGCTTTTTGAGGGGGAGCGTCTTAATAAAAGTTGTTTGTATTACTAGATAAGCTTAATATTATGTGATCTCTTAAATACTTATTTACAACAAACGATTTTCAATATAGAATTTAAAAAACATTATTCACACTTAATCCAACCCTGCTGTATTACATAATAACATACACACATACAGATTGGACTGCCAATATATCTTCAATAAGTGAATGGAATCTTTAATAAGAATTGATCTAATTTAAATTTATAATTGCAAATCAGTACGTGATTGTTAATTGCAGGTGTACAGGATCATGATTACGATGCCTACTTAATTAATCGAAAGTATATAAAGAAATCACACATGCATCAAAATAACACAAAAGTGCTATCTTTCTAAAGGTGCTTCGTTTATAGTTATAACAAACTTCTATAATCATGCGTTACTTGGTAAGTATTTAAACATTCTCTTGAATAATGTAAGTTTATACATTTCTTATTTCAGATATTAATTTCTTGCATCTTATTTGTTTTTGGAATTATTAATGCTTTACCTTATCCTTTACGACAAGTACGAAACTCTGTTCCTGCCATTCCAGCAAATTACATTGATACCCCATCTGCTATTCGAACAGCTAGAGCGTAAATATCAATACTTTTTAATCTTAAGTAATCAATCATTATAAATATTCTAATATTACTTTATTTAGTGTTGAAGAACCAAAGAGGGATGATTTAGAAGGGTCAGAAACTGCTGCTGTTGTAGTACCTTATGTTGGGTTACCTTATTATTATGGATACCATGTCCCAGTAGTCTATGTTGGAAAATAATATGAAGACAAATAACAGTCTATTTTGATATTGAAAACTTTACTTGTATACTAATGTAAGCTGTACGTTTTAAAAAATATACATAACACTACTGCAAGCATTTAATGCTTTTTTATGATTATACATTGCCATTTAAACAAATCACATTTAAATCAGTACAAGTGAGTATTACATTTACACACAAATTTATAAAATCTAATGTTTTACACAAATTAGATAATTGGTATTAAAATCAATTATTTTATTCTTTTGCCTTAAATTAGCATCTTGTTGCAAGTTATCATACCATCTGGATACATGTATGTATCTCTCTTTATCTAGATACGACAGATTAGCCTGAAAATTAAAAAGATTATTGTTAGATTAAGCAAATTTAAATTTTACATGATTACTTACTATTATGTGATATAAGATATAAAACAGTACAACATCAGCAATGCTAACATTTGACGTTACTAAATATGTTCTTGTACTTAAGACTGCATTCAGTTCCTTTAAAAAGACAGTATATTAACTATGTTTTATATATTTATATTCAGTAATAAAAATTACCTTCAAAACTTGCTGAATACCACTTGACCCCTCACAGTTAATAGCATAAACTAAAGCATATTCTAACCACTGCCTAATTTCAGCTTTATCTTGTAAATTTCCAAGTGATAGATTAGAATGGTTTAATAAATCGAAGATTATAGCTATAAAGCCTGTGGTTGTTGAATTATTGGCTACCCGAACAGGTAACTACGAAAAGAAAATAGGTTGTTACAATTTCTAGTTAACCTATCATAATAAGTTCACATACTGAGTTTGAATTTAGATTTATTTTTCCTGGATGAACCTTTAGAAAATTAGCAACTTGAGTGAGGCATCCTATGGTATTTATGGTCATTTTTTAAACTATTTCTTATTTTTTAGCAGTATCAGATTACCACCGAATGAATTTTATAGGTTAGATGTGTCAGATTGAGGATCGAGGGGAAACCAGGGAAACCAAAGGAAACATGAAAAAGTTATTGTAGCCTTGCCGGTAATATAAACTGGCATCTATGGCAGATAACATGAGTATTATAAGGGTATTATTGTAATCTTATAGCTAATTAATCGCTGTTGTTTTAATATTAATAAAAACAAACAATCATTAATTGACTGAAATAAGATCTTGTAGATATATTTCTATTTTAAGTAAGAATCTGCTTAAAATATTAATTCCGTAGGTACAATAATTACAACCGTAAGAAACTTTTGGCGGGTGTTTGGTTTTTAATTCTCACTTCCTCAACTGACTCGAGCACTTTAACCATAGTGCTCCATGTGGTTTCTGTTATAAATTGTAATTCTAGTAAGAATACAGTGAATGTATTGTTGTAATTGTCAAACATAAATGTTTTAAGATGGCTGCAACAAAATTAAATAAGCAAGCACAATTTAAAGATGAATTAACAGTTGATTTCCTATACCGATCCTATCCAGAATCTAGAGAACTTGCTGAAGGAATGGCTCTTGCTGAAATCCATTCTATTCAAATAGCGATGCCCAGGTTCAATACTTTAGCAACGTTGAGTAAAACAGAGTTTAATAGATTCATGGTATGTTATATAATAATTAATTTTTAATCATCATTAATTATCAATTTTTAAATTTAAGCAGGCGCAACTTCAACATAAACATAGCAGAGATGGCAAGATATTTACTATTATGGTTGCAGGTGTTATTGATACCTTTACATGTATGGTTGAAAACAGCAGATTTTATGGATATTATGATAATGATAACAAAAGTAGTTTACAACTAATGATGCGCATGTTACAAACCGTAAAATATTTAGTAACATATTATAAAGGTGGGGAAGAAATGAAAATATGACTTCAGTGACTTCTTAATGTAATACTTTTTCTTTAGTTATAGGCACCACACAGCTTAAAGTTTTAATTGATATAATAGAGAAATCTGCCAAGCGAATAGAAAATGAAACAGAATTTTATAAAACAATTGAAGAGATTCTGCAGACAATGAAGAGTGCTCTTGTTAATAATGAAAATAAAGAAAATAGTTTTGAGAAAATGTTTAATAATAATGTTATCAAAAATACTCATGATGAAATTGGGAAGAAT
Source organism: Ignelater luminosus (assembly GCA_011009095.1). Taxonomy (NCBI): domain Eukaryota; kingdom Metazoa; phylum Arthropoda; class Insecta; order Coleoptera; family Elateridae; genus Ignelater; species Ignelater luminosus. Next base: position 109,138 of record VTPC01001114.1, read on the forward strand.
TGTGTTTTAAATAATAGAGAATTAAAACCTAAGCTATTGGATACTGTTAGTGTTACTTTACAAGTAGAGAAACCTGAAATAAAATGTATAGATTTAATAACCAAGGAATTACCTCGTTTGTCTGGGGTTGGCGATGTCAACAAAAACAAAAGAAATGCTAATGCTTTTGATGTTATGATGAACTCTTCTAGAATTTTAGCGAAAAAAAGAAAATTGACCATGTAATATCTCAAAGTAGTCTTTTTTTATATTTATATTATTTATTATAGAGAGGTATTCAGTATTTGTTAGTCTTTAACTGTGATTTACCATGCGTTTGTGTTGACCACTTTCTAATTGAAAAAATGTATGATCATTATAAGCTAAGCTAAGAAACTTTCAACAACTGAGATATACACACTCAGTTGCATAAAAGTTTTGAGTTCATTATTAATTAACTTTAGAATCTAGCAATGTGATTGGAGAATTCTGAATTCTGATTGATTAATGACATTCTCAATTTGACAACACAGTTAAGAATGCTTTATGCAACCTGAGGAAATGGATCTTTCTCGTAAATTAGACTATGAAGTGAAAGCAGCAAGAAAATACACATCCCAAAATTCGTACTAAAAACCAGAAATATTTTCAAATTGTTACTGAATTTGCAAAGTCTGTCTAACTGCATTTGTTTTTAAATTTTGACTTTAGATTTGGATTCTACATCAAAAACTTAAGACCAAATGGTGTCTTCATTTTTTGAAATCTCTTTGGAAACATGGCCACTGAAATTTGAAAAATTTTCAAATTTTGTTTTTTTTTAAGATGGTATTCTACATCAGAAAATAAAAGATACGTATACTTTTAGTTTTTTGATATCACCTTGGGGACATGGTCAAAATGGTCACCAAAAGATAAATGTTTGCTTATTTTTGTGAACAGACTGTTGCTCAAATTCAGTATCAAAATTGAGTTTGTTGTGGTTATGCTTTGCAGTCCCAGGTGTTTTTATTCTTAAAAACTATTAAGATTGTAACCTTTTAAATGTTAAGTTTCTATAATGATTGTGATGAACTAAATAACTGTATAATATTGAGATTTATTTTAGTTATAAAATAACTACTGTAGTTAGTTTTTCAATGTTATTATTTGTTTATGCTTTATTATAATTTTTGTTTTGTAATAATCTTAAGTACCATGCCTTGGTACATTTAAAAATTAATTATTGCCCAAGATGCCCGAATGTAAATCAATTTTTTGTAAATACGTCACACTCGAGGTATACCATACCAACACTACACTAGATTGTATTCTTATACATTTTCAGAATAGTATTTAAGTACTTTCATTAATAAACGTTACATCTGTTACAGTTTTTGAGTTGACAATTTTCCTCAATTTGTACGAATCAATAGGATTAGGAAGTAGGCTAAAAAAACAAAATGTAGATGGCACAACAAAAAAAAAAGTATGCGACACTCAGTGAGAGCGAGATCAATTTTACAAAATTTATTCTAAATTTATTGAATTATTAAAAATAAACAAGCTCACTAAGACCCACCTAAGATCTTGCTTTACCAGTGGCATCAACATATATCAATGAAAAAAACTCTTGGTCAGTACCATACGATCTGCTTGTCGACACAAGCAATCATACAAACAACAAATTTGGAAAATCTCTCGGTGCCTAGTTTAATTTTTTTCTGGTTGGGGAGTCGGCACTGTTTCTCGAGTTGCTGAATATGAAATGACTTAGCAATCTGGTCTTACCGATAAGACAACTGGTGATTAGATATTGACAATGAAAACCAAAGAAATCATATACACTAATAATTTTGGGAAATTTTAAATTCCAAAAGAGCCCTTAAACTAATTTACATAGATATAAGGCTATAAAGTAATCTGACATTTTCTAAATTGAAATGTCAGTATCCTTCCTTTTTAAAATAAATAATAAACGAATGGTACAAATGCAACAGTTTTTATTCAACATAAAAATATCTTATATCAACACTAAACAATAAGTTTTGCCAAGTTAGTTTTAACTTGTACTTCTGGTAATGTTTCTACTATAATTCCAGTTGCAACAGTGTTATTATTTTCTCTTATTGTAAATGGTTGTCCAGCAATCATCACCATTTTCCAAAGCAGAGTGATGTACACTTTCCCATGCTCTCCTGGCATTAACATTCTTACATCTTCCTCTGTAATTAAAATATCACCACAGGTAGATATAATGTATGTGATTAAAATAGAAAACTGATTTACCTAAATCAATTCTACAAGCAACATTCCATGTTTTACTAAATAATTGCTGTATATATTTACTAGTTATTGGTTTTGAACGACCTCCTTCACTTCGAGTTAAGAAATATATGCTAGCCACAAAGCGATTACTAATTTTTTGACTACCCTGAGCACATAACAGCATACCTCTTTCTACAGCTTTTAATTTAATTCCACGTAATAAGGCTCCTATATTATCACCAGCAATTGCCTATAATTTTATCAATATTATTGAAAGAGAATAATCATTTATAAATTTCTACTAACTTGTGGAACGCTCTTTTTAAATACTTGTATATCACCAATAGTAGTTTTTATTTTTGTATCAAAACCCAACAAATCGGCTTCATCGTTTCTTTTTAAAATACCTTTCGTTAGTGTTCCTACAACTACTGTTCCTCTACCAGGTACAGTAAATGCATTATCAATTGGTAACATAAAAGGAGACTTTATATCTCTTTCAGGATTAGGTATATATTCATCTAGTGTACTCAAAAGCTTATGTATAGAATTTACTCCTATTTCTGTACTTTCACCATTTAATGCATGCAATGCAGATCCAAATACAAATGGTGAATTTTCACCATCAAAACCAAAATCTGTTAATAGCTCACGTACTTCCAATTCTACCAATTCCAATACCTAAAATATTAACATCACTTCAGTAGTTTATTTATTTTATCCTATACATGTATTACTTCTTTATCAACTTTGTCAGCTTTATTGACGTAAACAATTATTTTATTGATCCCAACTTGCTTTGCTAGTAATAAGTGTTCCCTAGTTTGAGGCATTTGTCCATCATTTGCAGCAACAACTAATATGGCTCCATCCATTTGTGAAGCTCCTGAAATCATATTCTTAACATAATCGGCATGGCCCGGACAATCAGTGTGGGCATAATGTCTCTTTTTTGTACTGTATCCTATGTGAGCTGCATTTATTGTGATTCCTAAAAAAATATCTTTTACTCACACTATTCATTATTAGATCTACAAGGATTTACAAAACCTCTAGCCTTCTCTTCTGGTGCTTTATCGATTTGATCATAGGAAATGTATTGAGCAAGACCATCTTTTTCCAATATTTTAGTGATTGCAGCAGTCAAAGTAGTTTTACCATGATCTACATGTCCTATGGTGCCTACATTTACGTGAGGCTTATCTGATTTTTGACTTGTCGAATATTTTAAGTTTATCATCCTTAATTTTGGAAGATTAGATCGAACAAATGTGAGGTTATGAACATGTAATCCACAATTATTGCAGGCATTAAGTACTTTTGTAAAGTTCTTTTTCGAAGAATTTCCTAAGAACGTTCTTAGAGTCAAGAAAGTTCTAATTGAAGAAAACATTTTACAACAGTATTATTATCATTATTATAAAATCCAAATAGAGGTTATAATGTGGTTATAATCACTTTATGTACAGTGTTGCTACATTAGTCCAACCAAGAAAGATCCAACTGACAACTGAGTATATTCAAAATAAACCTATTGAGAATTCAAGAATAATCTAATTAGAAGGTATTTAGATTATTTGATTCTTTAGTTGAATTTTTCTCGCTACATCATCATAATAATTACAAAATATTTTTATTAAATTACATTAGATTGTATTTGAATATTAATCAGAAGTACTAATAGAAACTCTGATCTGACAACGTAGATTGTTGGAGGATCAATTCAGGAAAATCCGGCTAAAATTTGAAAATTTTGAAAGTTCTAAATCTAAACATTAATATTATTAAACGGAATAATTCTATAAATAGTGCATTTGATTTAATGGTTTTATTTCTTATGATTATTCTTATTAAGCTTCCAGATTTTCCAATAATTTAAACAACTATATCATGAAGTAGCCTCAGTACTGGATGCAATTCTCACCTCTATGTGCAGTTGCTTAAAAAATCTAATCGCATTGCATTGAGTAAATTGACAATTTTTACATTACGGCTCTGACCTTTGGGACGTCAGCTCGGCTAAGGTTAGTGAATTGATTTTTGTTAAAATCTTTAAAATTATTTTAAAAAAGAAATAGAAATAAGTACAATGTGTTAGTTAGATTATTATTAACCCGTAGTGAATAAATGAAATGTAAAATAATCAAATTTGTTAAGCAGACGATCTATTCTAACCTCATTTTGTTCATTACATAATCTGTTAATTCTAATTAGTGCGAGAAATCAAGACAAAACGGTAATTCTATTCTGATTATAGATCATTGAAAATGTTGGGCCGCTTTGGGAATTTGTCATTGCTAGTGTGCCAAAATGCACAACCACAACAACAACGGGGTATGGCTACCCTTAAAGCCATTTCAATTCGTTTAAAATCAGTTAAAAACATTCAAAAGATCACTCAGTCAATGAAGATGGTGTCAGCTGCTAAGTATTCTCGTGCTGAACGTGACTTAAAACAAGCACGTCCCCTTGGAATGGGAGCAAAGGAGTTCTATGAAAAAGCAGAGATTGCTGCTGCTCCTGCCCCAGAACAACCTCAGAATCTGTTGATTGCTATTACATCAGATAGAGGTAAGCTTTCTTTCTAAACTTGTAGCTGTGCTATAAATATTGAATACTTTAGGTCTCTGTGGAGCTGTACATACCAATGTGGCCCGAACTATTCGTAACACACTAGACCAACCAGGTTCTGAAAATACCAAGGTTGTGTGTGTTGGAGATAAAGCAAGAAATATATTGCAACGTAAATATGGTAAACATTTCATCTTAGCAGTGAACGAAATTGGTCGTTTACCACCTACTTTTATTGATGCTGCAAGATTAGCTAATGCAATTTTGGGATCTGGTTATGAGTATAATTCTGGAAAGATTATCTATAATCGATTCAAATCTGTTGTATCTTATGCAACTTCTGATATGCCTGTATTCAGCTTAAATGCCATTCAGGTAAATAAATGAATTACATAAACCTATTAAGAGATTGGTAACCATCAATTGATTTCAGGCTGCCCCGAAACTTTCTCTGTATGATTCGCTCGATAATGAGGTTCTCCAAAGTTATTTGGAATTTTCTCTGGCCTCTTTAATTTTCTATGCAATGAAAGAGAGTGCCTGCAGCGAACAATCATCCAGAATGACAGCTATGGATAACGCTAGCAAAAATGCCGGAGAAATGATTGATAAACTTACTCTAACATTCAATCGTACTAGACAAGCTGTCATTACTAGGGAATTGATTGAAATTATTTCTGGAGCTTCAGCTCTGTAAAGAAACTAGGGAAACAGTATTGCAAGATTTTGATTTCATTTGTCTTTTTATTTTCTTGTTTTCATAACTTTATTTACACATGTTATTGAGCGGGTTATCATAAAACGTGTTCATAATTAAGATGTTATTATTACTGAGTGTTCTAAATATAAATAGCAAACATTTTTTTACATTACGAAACAATTTCTTGTAATACAAGTATAGTAATAGCCTACAGTATGTAAAAGCTAAAGACAAGAATTGTAAGCCCAAAGTCACCAGATGTTCCATCGTAATGTATTCTTTAAAATTTGTTTTAACTGTTACATATTAACTATTGCTATTTATCATACGATATAATAAATATGTATTATCGAGGATGTTTTTTTATTTAAATGATATTCAAAGATGGTAGACAGATACCAAGACAGTGCTTTACGATATCAAATATAGGTTTTAAAGCGGAACTTGGTAAACGTCAGGAATTGTGACAGTTGACAGGTGTATATATGGGTTATTGAGACTACAGCACTTAAGAATTTCCAAGCAGGCTTTGAAAGTAACCATTCTTATTCTTTTTTTGATTCTTTAAAGAAGATAGGCGGGGAGTAAGACAGGAATGCCTATATTTTTACATACAAATTCTTGAGCAATACCAATTTAAAATAAGTAGCTACCTATGTCAGTTCGGCCATGCTATTCTTTTCTGTGACACCTGAAAATATGGTAATAAAATTTTGTTGAGCAAAGGACTAAAAAATGCCTTCAAAAATGAATATTATTATATTAGAGAAGTTATTTTTGATCAAATCAAAATTTAAAGAATTTTGTTTTCAGAAATGAGAAAAATTGTTATGCAAATTTAAAATTTTCAATAATAATAATAATAAATAATCCAGGAAAAATTGTCACAAAACTAACATTTTCATATTGATGTATGTAAATAAAGATGTAACCCACTAAGAATTATCTTGTCCATTCCCATCATGCTAAAAATGAGTAAAAAACATTCATGAAATCACAAGTTTGCTTTTTATCATTTAATTTTATTTACCCGTACGTTATTATAAAGTCTCTTTGAAGATTTTAGAATACTTATTTAAACTAATAATGGTTATTAGTGTCTGTATTTACGTAAATACCAGAAGTTCATTGAAAGATTTAAGAATTGTTATGTGTAGGTACTCTTATCAATTATGGGATAGCACTTGGGTCTTACAGTCTCAGGTAGTAGAATTTATTTCGAACAAGTCGAAAGTCACATAATAACCTTTGACTTGTTCAGGGTAAATACTGCTACCTAAGGTTGTAAAACCCAAGTATTCTCTCATAATTGATAAAAAGTCATTACCATTTTCAAGTGAGACAATTTGGTTTTTATTTCTATACTTACTTATAGTGATCTGTATTTCAGTTTTTTCTCAACCTCCTTGGCTATCATGTTGTTATTACTAAGAAGCTTTCTATGGTGTTTTTCCTTTTTCAAATATTGCAGTTTATTCATGCAGCAAAGAAACTGAATTATTTTAAATTTTTTTTTCAGTACTATTATTATTATTACATTATTACTTCAATACCTGAAGCAGCCTGAAACCTCAACCACAAAACAACAACGACTACGTGTGTTGCCTAATCAATGCTAGAAAAATATCTTGCATGAAATTTTATAGACGGCTGCGATGTGTAATTTGGGTTGCCTAATCAGAACTTGTATAAATAATTTTATTTTTTTTACATTATTTTCAAATGCCACATTAAATAAAGGTCAGATATTTTACTTCGACAAATTTGTGGATTCTATTGCTCTCTCTTTTTCTCTCTCTCTCTCTCTCTCTCTCTCAAAGCAACTCCCAAAGCTTGCTATTTTGACATGTACTGCGCAAGCAGCACAGCGAGGTATGCACTTTTCATAAAACGCTCGTAAAAGAGTAGGCGTGGTAAACTCCCAGAGCTGCAAATGTAAATGTGCAGAGACAATAAATGGGGACATTGGTGGAATAGGGAGTGAAATACCTGACTTATTTAATCTGTGTAAATGTATTACAGTGTTGCCAACAATGGCGATTTTCCGCCAAATTGGCGTTTTGCTGGATAATCATGGCGCACAAAAGTTGTTGGCGCTTGGCGCTTAAAAAGATCTGTTTGACTTTAAAATATAATAACTATTATTACTTTTACTGCATCTCAGCAATAAATGTTCTACAGGGAATCTTAATATATATGTGCAGTTTGAACTGGTATTCAACGGTAATCTGCTCTCGTAAACGAACTGAGGATATACGTGATGTTGTTTAAATGAAAATTTTATCGAGATTTGAACTGGCAACTGGCAACACTGAATGCATAGACGGCTGAGACGTATAGTGTGTGTTGCCTAATTAATGCTCGCATAAATATAATCCGTTCACGATGTTTCTGCGTCGTATATGGCCGTGGAAGAATTACAGTTTGAGTATTGTAAACCGGGCTGTTTATCTATTAACTCGGCTTGAAAAATCTTATTGGTGCTTAATGCACTTTAAGGTTATGATTTTATAACAGTTTGACTACAGATTAAATAAAGGTCAGATATTTCACTCCCTATTCCACTAATGTCCCCATTTTTTGTCTCTCCACATTTACGTTTGCAGCTCTGGGAGTTTACCACGCCTACTTTTTTACGCGCAGTACATGTCAAAATAGCAAGCTCTGGGAGTTGCTTTTAGAGAGAGAGAAAGAGAGAGCAATAAAATCCACAAATTTGACGAAGTAAAATATCTGACCTTTATTTAATCTGTGGTTTGACCTCACGCTGTTGCCATTTCTTTGTAAATCTGTAAATCGATTACGCTGAAAGATTGTTTTACGAAAATTCCTATTTATAATTATTTATAAATTTATGTTTTATGTTTTTGTTTAAAATCTTTAGCATTCTTCTTAATTAACATTAGTAGATGCAAAATATAAGGAAAATCTGATCTCTTTTTAACAAAGCAAAACTAATTGGTACCAAAGGTTTATGCAAAATCTTTGATAGTGCAACGGTGCCAAATACAGACGCAGGTACGACAATTTTTAAAAAAAAGGAAACAACACTTCCAACTTAACAAAATGAAATTATGGCCTGTTGCGACCCAGAAACATCGCGAATGGAGTATACTTGATTTCAGTTTTGTTTCTTTCCAAATACGTAGTAGACTGAAGCGCAGTGTGGGTTGTCTAACAAAGGCGCTAGCGAATATTTGATTTGGTTTTTTTTTTGAAAACGTGGGTGCCATGGCGTGTTATGTATGTTACCTAGTTTTATGGCTCAGAAAACGCGCTTAATGCATAATGTCCTTTAATCGAGGTTCAACAGCACAGAAGCAATTGTTATAATAATCATTTCCATGCAATTGAATGTAGTTTGTACAACTGCTTCTAAGCTGTGTTGCCAACCTAAGAAATTTATTCTTTAATTAAGGAATATTTTACCTACATGGCATGTAGAATATAAAGGGATTTTTTTAAGTTTTATACAATAATTAAAGGATTTGTTTTCAGCTTCTTACTAAATTTTATTTAATAAAGTCAACTATTTTATTTCCGTTTTATTTTCATTAGGCAGATAGCGTAATAATGCACCTAAGAACTTCCTTCACTTGCTTTTAACGTATCTGCTTGTCCATGGTGTAACGTACGGTTTTTGCGCAAACAGAATGCGTGTGAATCATCCAAGTCCAACGCACATGTTCTTTTAAGTACGTTTAATTTGGTTACCGGCTTAACCTTAGTTTTCAGTGTTTTAGTGCTTAGTGGTGTTAGTTATATACCACTTTAACAATTAAATATATGGTGTTGACATTAATAAGATTATTATTATTAGTAATAATAAGTTTTTATCAACATTTGTGTCTACAATAAATTCTACTAGTATAAACAGGGGCGCTGCACAACTCCCAAGAAAAAACTTCGCTTGCGTCATAAATTATCTACAGGAGATAGAAAATGTTATAAAAAGAAATTTTCAACCCTATGGCTCGAATCAGGACAATATAAGAAATGGATTGAAAAATCAGACAATGAATGTCAAGCCCGCTGTAAAGTGTGTAACCTATTAGGTATTGAAATGTAGAGCTTCTGAACTGCAAAAGACACACAAATTCTAAAAAACAAAAAGCCAACATGCACGCGTCTTCATCAACAAAATTAGAAAGTTTTTTTAAGAAACAGGAATTAGTTGAAAACTCTGATCATAAACAGTTGGTTAAAGATGCCGAAATAAAATTATCAATATTTGTTGCGAAACATATAATGTGGCTTTTAATACCAATGATAAAAGACGCAATACCGGATTCCAAAATTCTACAAGATGTGTCATTAGATTATATAAATCAGTTTTTGAATATAGACCCGTTTACAATTATGTGCTTTACTGTACAGTTCTAGTTAAAAAATTACCGTCGCCTCGTCTGTAGTAGAAGTTAGAGACTTTACACATTTCACCACAAACCAGAAGACTGAAGTTGGAAAATTATAAGTGAATTATAAGAAATAAATTTATTGCTGGATTTAATTTACAGATTATCTGTTTATCCATCCTCAACGTAGAAAAATGTTGGAAAATAATAGGAGAGATTTTTCGACTTAACAAAATTAGAACACACAGTCATGGCTTTTCCTTATTCCTACGCCGATATTGAAAGAATCCTTTCCACAGCTACGGATATTTGTACAAAAAAGCGAAACAGGATAGGAAGTGAAGTAATCAACAGCGTTACAATTTTATGATCTACATCTTCCTCTAGAAACATTGATTGTGTAAGTTTTAAAACTTTTAACGGCCCGTAAAGATCTTGTGACCAAATCGAATTTGTACACTTAGTGAACATTTTTACCTAAATCTTGTTCAGTTCAGTGCGGTTTGGTGTTCAATCAGTCAAAATGTAAGGTAAGTTCTTATTTATAGTATTGTTAATAGAAGTTTTAGTATAAATACAAGAAGTGGTCTAAAATTTGCGAATTTTGGGACACACTGTATAATAGGTAGTTGTTTAAATGAGCATGTTTGTTCCGATGTTATCTTTGGTACTTAGATTAGTTTTCTTTGAATTTCAAGGTTAATAGTAAAGTTAGTATAGTATGATACAAAAATTCAACATTGTTTAGAAAAACATAATTATTAATGCTTTGTTGTTGCGCATTAAACACGTTTTCGGAAACTTAACTTATATTGCAGAGAAACTTGCATATAAGCAGAGTCGCAACAGAGTGTGGCAATAGCCCAATGAACACCTCAAATTAACTTATATTTCTGATTTGGTCATACAAATTACCTGATACATTTGAAGAGTACAGGGAAAAAACGATCTAGTAAGTCACATTTAAATAGTTTTAAGATAGCTCAATTTAAAGCGCGGGCTTCGATCGCTTTTCTATACAGCTGATACATTCTGATTTTTAAATATGTTTCATATGGTTGGGTCCTAATGATGAATCTAAGTTTGCCACCTCACCCAAGTGCGAAAAGTACCTAAAATGCTCAAAAAACCGCAAAACTTTCGACCTTTCTTCTATTTTTGGTGATCTTAATTCTGAAGCACAGGCTTTTCGGCCAAAATGACTCTATTTTTTTAAAGTCAACTAGATTTGTAACAATTTAAGGCCAGAACGGTTTCTGTAGGTCTAATACTTTTCAAGATACAGCACTTTTAAGATTTACATTTTTTCCACTTTTTACAATTTGGCTTTTTTAAAATTGAATTTAGCCGTTTTTGCATATTCTCTCGATCTTATTGGACCTGTCGAGCTTAAGACCGATCAGGTTTTTCGGGCTGTTATTTCTATTGTGATCCGATGCACCGGACCGAGATCTTTTTCGTACTGACTCAAACGAGTTATTATTTCCTGCTGAACCACACGGAAGAATTGTCGTACTGACTCGGACAAACGTTATTTTTGTACTGACTCGGTCAGGCGTTATTTTCATATTGACCCGACCAAACGTTGTTTTCACATTGAACTGAAGAGTTCTTCCTTTTGTGCGCTGTACCGGACCGAAAACTTCTCCGTACTGACTCGGGTGGGCATTATTTTTGTATTAAACCGCAGCGGAGGATTTGCGTACTGCATCGGACCGAGATTTTTTCCTACGGGCTCGGACAGGAGGAATTTCTATACTAACCTGGACGGAACGGGTTTCTTCTTGGTCAGGTCTTTGCGTGACCCGATCAAGAAGTTACCGGGCTTTTTTCGGGCCGTGCTAGGTTTATCCGCTATTGTATATTTCTCATTGTGTTATATCTACAGACGATACATTGAAATGGATTCATTTATTTACATTTTTTCGTCCACCAACAACGAGTTACAGTCTAAAGGAACGGCTGTGTGTTGACTTACGATATCCTCCAGCGCAGCATTGTGCTTATGGCGTAACTAACCTTACTTAACGTCCACCATATTCTTCCAGCTACCTCTTTTCTCACTCTTGATGCACCTTGTCTTCGACGTTGTTGGCTTGTAAACAAAGTATATGAAATATACGCTATGCGAGGTCCAGTTCAATTTATCGTTTGTGATTATGTCACATATATCTACAGAGACATCGAATATTTCCGGAAGCCACGTGACCACGAAATTTACTGTTGATTAGCCAACACATCTTGCACTATTGGCAATTCCGTTGTAATAAAAATAATGTAGTTTTCCAGTGGCGTAGTATTGGATATATGATGAAACTGCTTGAAAACTTAAATGTTTCAAATTTATTATCACACTTGGAATAAATTGTAAATGTAAATGTTGTGCCACTTTTAAATTGGTGAAGATATTCGATGTCCCGGTATACGTACTGGTATACATACAAGCACTTCATTCATGATTCTTCTTTGTCTCTCATAGTATAAATTACAAATATTTTATCTAAAAATTTATTTATACCTAACCGTTTTTCTTTCTTCTCCTCCAGATTTAACTTTTGGTTCACACACCCCTCTGATATCAGACCCTCGATATATTTTATTGTAAAGTCAATTTGTGGGTATGCTGTATATCAATTGGTGTATTTGTTAGATATGTTTTATCAATCTTCAAACATTTATTGTACCGTACTTTTAGAAAAGAGTGAATCCACGTAATCAAATTTGCAAGTTGGTAGTGGTTAAGCGGTTTGAAGAAATAAAATTACTAAATGCTATTATTCAGTTTCATAACCTTATTTTTGAGTTACTGGCGTTTGCTGTCTTTTAAATAACAATAAATAATAAATTCTATTCTTTTGTCTTTTTAAATACTTCTTTGTATTAGTACCATCGATATTGACATTTTCCATTTTCTGACGAGGTTATGTTGCTGTCAACTAAGCTATATAAGCTACCTAGGGGAATTAATCAGGTTTACCATCTTGCAACTTTGGTTGCCTAAACAGCTGTGATCAAGTGGGACTCACTCTTTTCTGAAAACACGGTAGTATAATAATACAATATGCCCATTTTACACAGTGATGTGCGTGTCAACAATGTCGATGTCAACAATTCATTCTTGACATGTCAACAATATGAATTGTTTACATGACCTTATTGATGTCAACTATGTCAACAATGTCAACTATGTCAACAATGTCAACAATTTAAATATTATGAATGCACATGCGCAAAGCTGTTAAACTTGATTTTTCCTTTATTATTTAAATTTTAAATAGTTTACTACAATAATTCTTATTTGACTTAAGTATGTGAGGGCAAATATGAGGCACGGGGAATTGTGAGATGGTTACGTATACGTTCAAGTCTAAGTAATGTACGTGTAAAATGATTTTGATTAGAAAAAAAAATAAATGCTAGGATGTTGTTCATGATGTTAGCAATTGTTTTTTCAATTAATAAAATCTTTTACATTAAGATACCTATGTATTAACTGTCACATTGCTAGAATTGCCCCCACATACCCTAACTAAAAATCTTAGTATGGGTTAGTGTGCCTTGATATTGTTTTATTAAATGTCATTTTTCTAATGGGTGGAGTGAAGACACACTTGTCAAACTAGAGAGACAAAGATATCCGTTAGCTCTCTGCTCACACTGTGGTACCGTGGGTGTAAAAGAAAGAAGAAGAATTTTAGCAGTAAATTCATCAAAATTCCTATTTTTGAGCCTTTTAGTCATTTTGATTCTTGAATTGTCTTGAACATCTTATTAAGCGTTTTAGCATATTCTAGCACCTGTGTTTACATGTTAGGTTTAACGAAAAATGTGCAGAATCCTACTTTATTTGCAAAGTTGACACATTGTCGTATTGTTGACATTTTTGACGAGAAAAATCAATTGTTTACAAATTGTTGACATGTCAACGCACATCACTGATTTTACGGGTCTTCCCCTGAATGTTTGGAAATAGGCAACACGTTTTACAGTTACAATTCAGAGCCAGCTTCATACAAAGTTCAATTCTTGTTTAATTGAACCATAGTTTGCTGTGAGTTTAAAAAATGACAAAAGTCAACTGTTTGACATTTGTTTGATTATATTTCCTGTGTAACTTTTTTTTTACAAACATGTTCATTTTGTTTACTTTTTTTTTGTTAAATAAGTTTTCTTGTTTATTATTAAATTCTTAAGGTTTTATAATAATTTATAATTATTCTTATTGTGTTTTCTAAAAAAGCAAATTTTATTTCTAACCAACATAAATTGAAGAATTTTGATATTGACACGTATTATAGTGTTGTAAATAATTGAGAACAGTTGACGCTAACCGAACCACTACGGTCGATATGATAGTTTGATATATACAGTGCTTGTGTGAACCCGTCGATTTTTATTTTTAAATGCACATTTTTTAAACAGAAAATATTTATACAGGGTCAGTCATGTAAGAGATATGACGTCATCGATATTTTTTTTAATGGCAACCCCTATATTTTACTACGGGATTTAAAAGAGCACGTTTTTTTAGTTACTGTAAGGTAATTATGGGTTTAGGTCACATAAGAAAATTTTGAAGAAAAACTGTCTCAAAATTTCACAATATTAAATTTACTGGTAATGCAAAATTTAAAAGACAACTAAATTAAATGTTCAAACTGTACACCATTGGCAACCTGACAGTAGCCAAGACAACCAATAAATTCTCTTTGAATATTGTCAATAACTTCTGGAGCTATAGAGCCAGTGCATTTAGAAGATTTAAAAGCAAGAATTCATCAAGAAACTGACAAATAATTGAGAAATAGACTTGCAAATCGTATTTGTTCATTACTGTAAAATCTCAGTAGAGGGAAATAATTGTTACAGTGATAAATGGAAAAATTATTTGTTTTGCAATTCTGCTTTTCAATTAATTTAAGAACTTGTGAAAGCCATACTTATCAGTAGTACAAATTAATCTAACAGTAATAAATTTATAGTTGTCTATGGTATATATATGTATGTATTTCTTCAAGTCTACTGAGCAAATTATTACTGTTTACAATATTTTAAATACAAACCTTCCTTTACAACTTTATATTTGCAACATTGTTTTTCTTGTAAATTTTCTTTTAATTACAACTGTAATGCTTTAAAGGTTATTGTAATTTAGGTTTCTCAGGTTGTTTCTATTACTGTGCGCTTTAGTGAATATAAAGAATCATATATTTATTCTTTTCTCGGAAGTTTTATGTTTTAGGAAGACCATTAAAAGTATTGTATTTTGATCAATCTAGTCAGTATAAAAAAATAAAACATCTGTTATTTATAAATTTTATTTAATACAACAATCAGTTCATTTTAAGTACGTAATAATTTCTTTGAAAGAAACACACGTGTCATGCTGTGGAAGCAATTAATTCTTAGAATAAGGAGCAAGTGGGCAAATGCACTCTCTAAACAAAAACTTGTATACAATTAAATTTAATTTTAAATCTGTTGCTAAAGTTTAAACACTAATTGTTTAAATTCAAAAAGTAACTAGTTCCAGTGAAATCGCCTGTATTCTCAAATGAATGGCGACATCTTTGAGGAACGACAAACAACGAACAGGTTGACGGATAAGCATATACTGGCTCTATTTCAAGCTTTATGTAAGTGAATGGTATTAAGGAATAAAGAAGGGGAAGAAATTGTTTTCACGGCATGACATGCCCATAGAGAACACATAATTATTCATTGGTCAGTCCTTCATCAATATCATTTTATTAGTATCTATCACCATATTAAGCGTATTCTAATTTGAGAAAGCAACAATCAGAAATAAAAAGATTATGATCAAAGCTCAGATATTATTAAAATTAATTCATAAACAAGAATTTGCTTGTATTCTTAAAACTAAAACTAAAATAAAACAAAACAAAATAAAAATATCGATTCAGAAGATTGTTATCATACAAAAGCCTTGAAGGGCCGACAAGAAATCTTTTTTTAAGTGGAAATTTCTAAATGAAAAAATCTTCAGTTGACAAGTGGAAATCTCCAGTTGTCATTTGGAGATTTCCAGTTAAAAAAAATTTTTCATTGACTCTTCAGGGTTTTCATAGTATCAGAAAAGTATAAAACAAAGATGAAGTACAGGACATGGATTGTTTTAAGATCATACTTTGTTTTGGTTATATTTGTATGGAATTAACTTCTATTTCATATACTTCAATCAATTTTCTTTTCATCAATAAATTAATAAACCCAAGATTGATACATTCCTAACCAAGCAATGACGTCAGCCCAATCTGGAAATTCATTTATGAATTGTGTAAAATTTGCTGTTTTAGTATTAATCTTAGCATGTTTATAACTTCCAGCTAATGCTATATCAAATACTGGTTTAGACCAATTTGAAGGTATCTCAAAATCTACTGTAAAATTAAGAGGTGTATTTTCTTTCCCCCACACATAGTTTATAACATATAATGGGCGTTTATTCCATAGTAATGGTTCTGATGATAAATTTTGTGCCAAATTTATTTTAATCATCTTAATTTCTGTTCTGGGTGATATATACAAAGTAAACTGACTAGGGCCTGTAATAAACATAAAATATTATTATTTCAAACTTGTAGTTTCATTAATACATGGATTACCTGATGCAGTAAAATTAAATCGTAAACTCGAATTTCCAATGTTTATTTTAGAATTTAATTTTAAGTTGATGGGTTCATGAATGATAGGTGGTTCTGCTGGTATCCACGTGCTCTCCGATCTTAAATATTTCAATTTTTATAATCAAGTTTTTATTAAAACAAAAATTACTTACAATATAGGAACCATTCTAGTAGTTGATATTGGAAATCCACACAACAAATGTTTCTCGCAATCTTCCTTAATTGCTATTTTTATATTGTTTATATCTTCCACATAATTCTTAACACTGTTGGGTGAATTACGATCCATATTTAACAGAAAATATCCAAAATCACTCTTATAAATATCATTTGAGTCATTGCGAAAATCTCTTCTCAAATGCTATAAAAATGTTAAATGGTATTAGCTTCATAACATAATAAATGAAAGTTGCATTTATTTACATAGATCCAGAAACGTTGAGGTGCTGGTGATGCAGGATTTCCACTGTATGGAAATCCCAAAGGTGTAAATATAATTATTAAAAATAATACTGATACTGCATGTAAGGGTATTAGCATGAATAGTGGTTTACGTATCAAAGTTATCAGAGGAGCCTAGAATCAAACAACATAATTATAATATAATAAGCCGTTTAAACATTAAACACATGACTAGAGCTCTGAAGTTTGTGCAGTAAAAATCTCAACTAATCTCAAAATAAAAATTGTCTTATAAAAATTAGGTAATACACTGCAAAGGTTATTGTTATTTTTGACAGAAAAAATGAACTTAACCTCTTTTGTGTGACATCAGAATTGTCAAAAATTGACGTTTTTATTATTATTAACATCAATTGAAACAGGTTATTCAAATTTTAAAATTTAATTGACTCTTCAAGCAAAGGACTTCTAAGAATGTTTCCACAATCATTGATAAGCCCACATAAAATCATGCAATGAAAATTGTGAAATGTGCATTATGAGTAGATTTAATGGCTTTACCTATCACTGTTTTCAATTTTCATTGCATCGTTTTAAGTTTTAGTTGTAAATTTAGAGATTTCTACTGGTCAAACTTACAAGTTCTATACATGTGACTATAATCGTGTAATGTATAGAATTTTCCATCTTAATAGAATTTCCTAAATGTTTTTACAATTAATCTACACCAGGGATGGTGATTGCTGGATTTGTTAGTCTTAAAACAGAAATTAACACAGAAAGATCAAATTAATACATAAAAATCTTGTTATAACTGATATCAATGTAAATAGTTTATTACAAGTGAATTATAAATTAGATTTCACACATATAAAGCAATTAATTGAATCCAAATGATTAAACAAATAAAAATAGTATGTTAACATAATTTTGGTTGGGTAATATAAATAACACAATAGCACCATCAAACTTACATAAAATGAAGTAATTAAAATAGTCATTGCTACCGTAAGAACTCCAATATAAATCTCAGCATTTCTGTCTGAGCCAATACGACCACATATTGGCACAAGTAATGCAAAAACTTCTCTTGCTGCTTTCATTAAAAACATAGTTGGCAATATCGAACCCACAATATAAATAATTTGCCATTTTCTAACTAAAATATACAAGACCATTAGTAACTGTATAATGCAATAGTAGTATTACAACAAAACAGCCAAGAAACAAATACTTTGTTTTACAAATGTGTATAGAATGCTTTCCATCTAATTTTGCTTTTTACAATTATGCAAATGCTGGTAAATATTCTAATTCATGCAAATCCATTAAAAAAGGAATCTTCATTTTTGAGTAATTTTTATGTCAAGTTTTGAGTTTTTTATGTTTTTCTGATTACAACAGTAGTTTTCCTATTTTAACTTTGATAGTCTTCATTTTTTTGAGAACATATTCTAATGAAATAAGCAAAAGAGTTTGCTAGTGATCAAAATATATATGCAACTGATCTGCAGGAAATATACATAATTTAATCATAGTGCATGCAACACAAGTTGTATGATATATGCACACCTACACTGTAACGTTCACTTTTTGTTTCCATTACATGTGTTGTATTTAATCAGTGTTGTCAGTGCGATCTTGTATTTTTTTGTAGTTTTTTCTCATTGAAGAGGTTTTGGTATTTGTTGTGAGTTCACACTGGAAGGTTGATTATTTTTCTTCTGGTAGCTCTTTAAATTTTAAATATCAATTGGGGTTGATGAACTTTTCAATTTTATTTATTTAAGCAAGTGGAATGCAGGCTATAATTGTTTCCAACATCAAGTTTATTTTCTTATATCAGGATCTTGGAACTCGTACAGCTATTTGAATAGTGTTACGTCATCATAGTAGGATTTATAATTTGTAATTTAAGAATTTGGAATGATTTTCGATTAATTAAGTTCCTTGCATCCTTGCGTGTGGAATAAAAGTAGGTGACCAGGTGTTGAGGTTGATGCTATTTACCATTTTTTTTGCTGACTGGCTTCTTAGATTGAGTTCTAACAGAGATTTTTTTATTTATTTATCTCCAAGCATTTCAAATTTTCCCTGCAGAGTTTATTTTGTCATGTTCCAATTGGTTGAGCAACTTGTTGCGGGAGGTTTTCCTTCCAACAAGGGGTAGACCATTTCTTTCCTCTGAACCTATCAGTCTATGTCATTGCTGTAAGTGGTGAAGTTTTGTTGTGTGTGAAGCCCTACAGATTGGGGTAAGTTTTACTTTTCCTGTTTATTTCAACATTGGTTCTGATGGGTTATTTTTTCTCTTTAGCTTTTTGGTAACAGAGGTCAATAACTGACTTCTGTAGATTATTTCTTGTGAAGCTTGAGGGAATCATAGTTCTCTATGTAATTTTCTGAGAGGATTATTTGGTAAACGGTCCAGGAAGTTTGAAGATCTATCCTCTTAGGATATGCATATATTAATATCTGTTTTTTCTAGTGTTGCCTT
>VTPC01001114.1:128935-144927 GCA_011009095.1 Ignelater luminosus
AAAACTAAAGAAAAACTAAACTATAAAACTAAAATACAAAAACTAGAATTAATACGTACCAGAAAAAAAACGGGAACTGCAAGTCAGTAAACAGAAACAGAACGGAATAAAAATTTTAACAAAAACAAAAAGTCAGCAAACAACAATAACACAAACAATAGAAACAGAATAGAAAATAATTAAGGAAAAACTCAACACCAAACAGCAAATGTGCAAGAATAACTCAAATTACAAAATGTATGTCCAACGCCAGCTAACCACAAATGTCAAAATGTAACAGATGAATTATGATGTAAACAATTATGATGTTTAGATTCATCCAAGTAAATAGTGTTTGCATGGTTGCCACATCTGTTTTAACTAAATCTCTTATTTTTAACACCCTCTCTACAAAGAAAACTTTAATAGTTAATGCATTCATAGTGGTAATTTTTTCTTCTAATAAGTTCACCCATTGAATGGATAAATGTTCCGTTAAATTTATTTGCCCGATGTCTTGTAATTTAATGTTAAATGTGTTAACTTCTTCATAGTTGTACAAGAAAACTAAGTGACTAGGGAAAATTCTGGTTGCAAATTTGAGTTCAGGCCTCATAAAGGAAGACGTCTACCTGAAGCTTTTAATGCAATTTAGGGACACCCTGTATCTAAATTCATTTGAAATCTTTATCAATCACACGCACGTATTAATTTGTTACCTTTTGAATTATTTATACTCTTGGCATGCTGTTATCATAAATTTTTTTTTGCGTTTCTTTAATGTAATTTATTGTATAATTTTTTTAACTGAACTTGGAACGCGAATTTGGAAGTATGCTTCCATTACTTAGGGTTGTTTCAGCTCAATCCATCTCTGCATGCAAATCTGCATACCAGTGGGGATGTCAAGGTAAATTTGTTTGTTGCTACTTCTCAGTTCATGATTCCAGGTGTAGTATTTCTAAATTGCGGTCAAAATTTAACTTTTCTGTGGTTTTGATTCTTTCATTTTTTTGTTAAAAATTGGTCACACCTTTTTTGAATACTGAAGAATTTTCAATTTTTTCTTTGATGTTTTATAACTTAGGAGTAATTAAATTCTTGAATTTTCTTGGTTAAATTACCGTTACATAAAATTCTTATTATTACTATTCTTTGCTAAATTTTAATTGTAATTTCTGCTTTGATATTATTTGCATTTGTTGCATTTTGGTTATATATGTTGGAGACAGGCGACTAATTCGGTCTGTGGCAGATATATTTGGACATATTGCCATATGTCCATAGCAGAAATACTAAATGCCGAAATGCACAATGTATCATTTCGGGATGCGTTCAAACTAAGTTAGCCAGATACCGAATTGTATCGTTACTTCAGCATTTAGTATTTCTGCTATGGATATATAGCGATATGCCCAAATATATCGGCCACAGGCCAAATTCGCCGTCTGTCTCCAACATTTATAACATTGTACCTTTCTTAGGAATTTTGAACTTTTGTGTTTTTTTAATAAAAACACTGGCGTCCTATTATTTGCTTGAATTTCTTGTTTTTTTGCAGAACATTATATACTATGTATTGACTATTTCTTTGATGTTTTATTGTATTATCTTATTTTTATAATTCCTGTTCAATTTTTGTTGTGTTGGTAACAAAACCTTCTAAACACTAGAATATTTCATTGAGAAATGTTGACAATAGTTATTTATTTTTATTTGAAATCAGAGGTTAGATTGTCATTCAAAAAAGGTAAATGTTTGCGTTTCGTAGAGTTACCTTTCGTTGTTTGTTTATTATTTTGTGTTTATTACTTCAATATTAATTGTAATTAAACTGATTTGCACATAAAAACAAATTTACTGCATTTTAACCCTATTTTGACATATGATATTTGTTTGACAGAAGATTTTCTAGTGAGAAATGTGTAACTAGAAATAGTGACACCAACATAAATAAGTTTGGGGTATAACAGTGCATGCAACTAAAACCCTAAACATTTGAAATGGATTGGAATTATAGAAATGAGATAAGGTATATGTATAATCTCCTTATTTTTGCTCAAGGCCACCCTCTGAGTTTTAGATGGCCTAGCAACATAGCGTTTTAGTTAACTAGAGTAAATACTATTGTAACGCAAGATCACGTTACAACATACATAATAATTTTGGACATAGACATGAAAGTATTGACAAAAAATGAAATTATAAAGCTTTATATTGTGGTAAAAAATTCATAATACTTACCAGAGTATTGTATACAAAAAACTTGTATAACAGCAGTAGCTAATGTATGAAACAAAACTGGTATAAGAATTCCATACACAGCTCTAATACCAATAAACGTTCCAATTAATAACGGAACTGTCCATATTAATCGTAATAAATGAATCTGTATTTGTGTTTGAGCACTAATACTTATATTCTTCTAGAACAGATCAATTTAAAAAAGAATAATAGCTGAAACTTAATTTTTCAAATACCTTTTCGTAGAAGTGATTAAATAATGCAATAGAAGCACAACAACAGTTAAATGTTGGTAATGCATACAATCCTAATATAACCCACGGATTACTATACCAACTCAAACTAAATCTTAATGCATCAATAATTAATGCAATCAAGATTATAAGTACACCAGCTACCACCCAACCTGATAAAATTCCAACTAATGTAAAGCACAAGTACTTTAAAGATGGCATATTCAATCCTAAAAAACACATTAACTACAGTACATGAATTTTAGTTAGTTATAACATACTTAATCCAAAATCATGAAATGTTTTCAGAGCAACAATAATCGACAGTATAGAAATGATGATATTCACTACAATTGCAACAGTCTTTGAATATGATATCATGAATAATCCAAAAATATCGTAGAATACAACACTTTGAGCAACTTGTCCTTTTGGATTTGTCAATTCAGGTGCATTTGCCAAATTACGAATTAAACTCAATGTATTATCACCAACATGTTGATAGGAACCAAGAGGAATATTGGAAAAATCGTCAAATCTTGTATGGTAACGATAACCGTTCCTATTAAATGCAATATCCAAACCTAAAACACATTATTTTAATAACTTATTAAAGACAAATTCACATTTCCTCATTATTACCAATCATATTCCCATAATCTCTAAATATCTTAAAATCAGTACCAGAAGGTATAACACCAGTTTGGAATAATTCTTCTCCAGCTGCCTGCCCGTTAGGATGTGGTACTTTCTGGTAATATTTTAATAACCATGGCTGCCCCGGTCCACTTTGAAAGAGAATCTCTTTACCACCTGCGCCTGCAGCTTCTAAATTAACAACTACCCCTGCTTCTTTTCCCCATTTATGTTGTGAAATAAAACCATGAGAAGCATGTAAAGGAGTTTCTTCAGCACCATTGAATAGAAATATTATATTATGTTCTGGCCTTTCTGATGATTGTGACAATTTATATAAAACTTCTAACATAGTTGCACACATTATTCCATCATCGCTTCCTCCTGTATACATTAAGACAAATAATACCAGATTTTTTTATTAATGAAATTGAAACACACCTGGACTAAATGCAACAGAATCAAAATGTGCATTTACAAGTAAACTGTGTTGGGAATCATTTTTTGAATGTAGCTTTACTACAACGTTTTGTACTTTTCCATAGGCATTTATACCATTATAAGGAGGTTCCAAAAAGTATGAACCCGAAACTGTTTGAATATCGAGCTCAAGTGTTTGATTAGGATGTGCTTGTTGTTGAATTGATTTAATTTTTTGTTTTAAAACATCTACTGCCATAATTTCATTTTCATAGCTTCCTGTAACACGAGGACCTATGTCTGTTAGTAATTTTAAGTCATTTTGAGCTCTTTCAGCAATAAATGCATCTGGATGATTTTTCTAAAAATGTTAATTCTTTAGTAAAATTTTTCTTATATAAAAAAAATTCATTTAATGTTCATTACTTTTTATTAATTTGTATAAATGTTACAGTTACTTGCTTTTTTATATTTTATATAATAATGAGTGTTAATTAGAGATTAGATCATCATACTGTTCAGATTTCCCGTTTTAAAGCTGTGGTCTGTATAATAATTTTTTTATATTCTGAGAATTAATTACACATTACACAAAGGAATAATTTGCAAACTTTAAGAGATGTTTATTCCTATCTTATCAATTATAATTATATAAATTGAATCTCATGATATATTATTTAGAATTATTTAATTATTATAATTCGCATTTGTATTGTTTTAATAAAATAATTCGTTTCCCCTTAAAGAAAAATGCTGTAAGATATTTACCTCATCACTAACATAAAGAGGTTTTGGTAAAATATCATCAATTAAATAAATTATTCCATACAATCCAAACAAACTACATACAAAAATTATTCCGATAATGGGAGATATGCTATGTATACTTTGTCGTGGCTTACTATTTCCAGGACTATTTGAGGTATTTAAAAAATTCTGTGATTCTTCCATCTTGCTTAATTACAGCAAATAATTTTTTAATAGATTTTAAGCCAAACTCTCTCTACTAAAAAAAAATATAATCAGTAACATAACCTCCAAACCCCACCGAAAAGTCAGAAAATCGTCGTACAGGGTAAGTCAATATTATTAGTCAATTACAGAAGTGTGATTAATCACATTTATGTGATGGTAACACAATGTTTTCTAAAGAATCTGGTGCAGCTAAAACCTAGTTAGTTTATCGATCATGATATAACATCATTGTTAAATTGATAAGACCCAACAAGTACAAAATTATTAGCAATTTTAAAATAAAAACAAACATAACTAATTAGAAATTTTATATTAAAGCTTACAAATATTTGATAAAAATAACATGAAATACATATTTTATAAAATGGCACATTTTAAAATTTCATTTTGACATGCAATATAAAAATATATAAAGCTTATTTGTAAAAATATATATTACGTAAGTACTCTAATAAACCCATGATTCATACACTCCTATCCAAGCAATAACATCTGTCCAATCAGGAAATTCCCTCAAGAACTGAGCAAAGTGTGGAGTCTTAACATAAGTTCTTTCATCTTTAAAATTCCCCATTAATGCAATATCAAAAATAGATGAATTCCAGTCTGGAGGTATTTCAAAGTCTAATGTAACATTTAGAGGCGTCTTTTCTTTACCCCACGTATAAAGTACCACATACAATGGCCGTCCATTCCAAATTACTGGATTTGATGGTAATTCTGGCACAAGATTCATTCTAATTAATTTAGCACCAGGTTTTGCAGAGATATAAAGTGTAAATTGACTAGGACCTGCAAAAAGATAAAAATATTATTTAATCTTGAATTCAAAAGGTGTACCATACAAACCTGTAGCAGTAAAACTAAACTGTGTAATTGAATTTGTTATACTCGTTTTTGAATTTAATTTTAAACTAATTGGTTCATGGATAATTGGTTGTTCTGCTGGTATCAGTGTACTTTCATGCCTTAAATTTTTAACAAAAATAAAGTAAGATAGATATAAAACAGCTAAAAATAAATCAGGGGTGACTTACAAAAAAGGAATTACTTTAGGACTTAGAACTGAGATTCCACAAAACAAACTCCTTTTACAGTCTTCTGTAATAGGTTTCATTCTACTTAGGCCTTTTACGTAATTCTTAACACTATGAGGTGAATTTCTATCCATGTTAAATATAAAATATCCTGAATCTTTCTTGTAAATATCATTTGTCTCATTACGAAACACTCTACTTGTATGCTACAATGAAGCAAAATTATTTATTCTAATTGAAGGTTTGGAGATTATGATAGACATTACATAAATCCAAAATCGTTGAGGTCTGGGGGATTCCGGATCACCACTGTATTGAAAAGCTAAAGGTGTAAAGATGATTACAAATGATACTATTGCTATTCCAAGTAAAACCTGAAGCACCACTGATGGCTTACGAGTGAGTGTTAGTAGGGGTATCTGAAATTGTTTTCTTTATATCAATCAATAATTGCTTTCCTTAAGCTAACTTACAAAAGATGAAATAATCAAAATTGTAAAAATTAAACTAAGAAGTGCAATAATCATTTCAGGATTCTTATACGAACCCATACGACCACATATAGGTACAAAAGCAACAAAAGTTTGTTGTGCAAGTTTCATGAAATTTAAAGTTGGTAGAAGCATCACAAAAACGTATATTATTTTCCATTCTTTAACTAAAACAATTTAAACTGCATGTTAACACTAAGTTATGGTTTATTAGGGTATTAAAACTTACCAGAATGTTGTAAAGACAGGATTTGTATTAAACCTGCAGCAATCACGTGAAAAACAAGCAAAATAAAAATTAAGTAAACAGATCTAATGCTGAAGTATGTTCCTATTAATAAAATTATGGTCCATAAAAGTCGTTCACTATGGAGTTGTATTTGTGTTTGTGCACTAATACTCAAGTTACTCTGAAAGTAATAAAATATAAATTTATTAGAAGAAATTTAAGTGTTTCATTCTAGAAAAGCTAACCATAAGAAAGAGCAACCTGCATAACCTATAAAAATGCAATCTTTGACAGTTTATTTTTCCACTCTTAATTGTAGGTTATGTAAAAATAAAATGTCAAGCTTTTAATTAAGATGGTAATACAGAAAATTAGACTGCTATGTTCATTTGTTTGATTGAAAAAGGAAAAATTATGGTGACAGAAAATTATTAACCTTAAATTCAGAAGCAGATCGCTGTCACTTTGACAACTAAGAATGAAAAACTTAAAATATAATATAATACATTTAATTTATTACAAAACCTTTAACTTACCTTCTTATAAAAGTTATTTAAAATCATTGTAAGGCTACAGCAACAACACACAATTGGAGCTATATATAAACCAAGTATAATCCATGGATGACTATACCAAGTCATATTATATTTTAGTATATCGATGATTTTAGCAATTCCAAGTGCAACTAAACCAGAAATAATCCAACTTAACACCATAGCACCAAATGTTAATCCAACATATTTTAAAGAAGATAAAGAAAGGCCTACAAGTAACTAAATTCAAAAATTTCATTTCATCTCAAAAGTAATAAATATAGTAATATACCTAAACCAAAATCACAAAAACTTTTGATTGAAATAACAAGTGATATTAAAGAAATTCCAATGTGCATCATCACTGCCATTCTTTCTGAATAAGATATTAGAAATAATTCAAAAAAGTCATAAAACACAAAATTTTGTTTAGATTGCTCCTGTGGATTGTATAATTCAGGTGCATTTGCTAGATTATAAACTAAAGACAGCATATTATCACCAGTATGTTGATAAGAACCAAGCTCAATATTTGAGAAACGATCATGTGTTGTATGATAGCGATATCCATCTTTATACAGCACAAAATCCAAACCTAAATATAAAGAAATATTCAATTTCATTTCTTAAAGATTAAATATGATTGATGATTACCTATCATATTTCCAAAATCTCTAAAGATTCTAAAATCTGTATCAGAAGGTATTATGCCGCTCTGAAACAATTCTTCTGCGGCAACCTGTGCATAAGGATGAGGTATCTTATGATAATATTTTAATAGCCACGGTTGTCCAGGTCCAGCTTGCATTAAAATTTCTTTGCCACCTGCTCCTCCCGAATCCAAGTTAATTAATACATCGACTTCCTTTGCCCATTTATGTTGAGTTATAAAACCATGAGAACCCTGTAGTGGGGTCTCTTCTGCTCCATTAAAAAGAAATATAATATTGTGTTCAGGACGTTCTGGCATACGTGATAATTTTCTCAGAATTTCTAGCATTAGTACACACATAAATCCAGCATCACCTCCACCTGAAGTATACAATTATAAGAATGGATATTGCATCATAATATTGCTATTTACCTGGACTTCCTGGTACTGAATCAAAATGTGAATTAACAAGCAAGCTATGTTTTGAATTATTTTTTGAATACAATTTTATTATAACGTTCTGAACATTTCCATAAGCACTAACAGTACCATATGGTTTAAAATCTAAAAAATATGATCCAGACACTGTCTGTATATCCATTTCAATCTTCTGATTAACATTGGCTTGTTGCTGTATATAAGCTACTTCACGTTTAAAAAAGTCAACAGCTAACGCTTCATTTTCATAACTGCCTGTAGTACGCGGACCAAAGCTTGTTAATACCTTCAAGTCATGTTGTGCTCTTTCAGTAATAAAAGCATTTGGATAATTTTTCTAGAAATATAGTATGATATTAAAGTTTATTTGCAATACTAAATTAACAAATATTACTTACTTCATCAGAGAGTTTTAAAGGTGTTGGTAAAGTTTCATTTAATAAAATTGCTATTCCAAACAAACCGAGTAAAAGCAATATAAAAAATAAACTAGTTGTTGGAGACACACTATGAATATTTCTTCGTTTACTGTATTCATATTCGTCTAGTTCGTCTATTAGGGTGTCCGTTTCGGCTCCCTGAATTTCATATCGTTTACGCATTTTTGTGTAAAGAAAAAGACACAGAAACTGAATTAAATCTAAATAAGGAACTTTAATATGAGCGGACCATAGCGCACTGCTTACTTTTCCATGTGAAAGCAAGATTAAAAATTACGGTTGATTTAAAGTCAAGTAGGGAGTGCATAGGTTATGTTTACGACAGTTCTAGTTTGAAGTTTCATGTATATAAATACTACTATGTTCTACGATATTTAAATTTAAGTAGGTAGTTGCTAGTTGATAAATTATTTGTAATATTTGGTTTTTCTTATCTAATCAGCTTATCAGTAATTAGTAATTATAACTGGAATAGTAGCTTTTTTTATTAACGGTTTTAAATTTTTAATTGTCAATTTGTCTCCTTTTTATGTTAATCGCCAAAGTCGCCACTTACCCCACCAGTAACGCGCCGAATTCAAATTGTGGTCAAGATTCGTTGGACATTTCTTGTCTGAAAGTTTCTGATTTTGTTTTCATTAACACAATTCCAAGATGTTTTTTAAATCGGTTTCTTTGTCAGTAGTGCAATTTAACTACATTTTTATTTGCTTTGTTATTAGGACACTTCCTTTTACGTATTTTTGGTTTTTTGAGGATGTTTGGTGAACTCCTATTTAAGCTTTTGTTGCTTGAACAGTTGAGCTATTAAAGAGAGATTGGACTGTATAATACGTTTAACATCAATTTAACATCTTTTTTCAAACCTACAAGATAGAGGAGTTTTCAAATATTTCACTAGAAGATATTCTTTCTTGGTAAATCAGATAACTTTGGTAGTCCTAAGAATACTCGATTTTTTACATCATTTTATTAAAAACATTGCAATCTTTTTTTTTCATTAATAAACAATTAATTCTGATGTACTAGTCAGAAGTATTACGTTAACAAAATGCTTTTGTCTTTCCTATAAAACTGTGGCTTTTAGACTTATAACATTTGCAGATTGAGCCCGCTTTATGCAATTTGCTGAAAAAATTCCAAAATTTTTGTAAAAATCTGCAAGATTTCTTGCCTTCTTTTTCACTTTTTTACGGTTGTTTCTGTTAGAATTGTCAATTAATTTCTGGATAACCTTAAAAGTGGGACGTAACTGCCTAAGGGGCTGAATGACTCCCAGAGCCAAAAGCCTCTTGGGAGCACCAAGAATCTGGGAATCTACAACAATCTGCAAGAATGAATTAACACTCGTAGAAATACGCGGAAATCTGAATTTAAAGTTTCTCTAGAACACAAAAGCTCACAAGCAACTACCGAAATCTGCAGGGACCGAGAGTTCATATAAAGATGCCACGAAAATTCTAAGACTTAAAAATTGTACATGGAAAACTTAATAAAACCCATAAATAGAAGCATATACAAAAACCTGAAGACTCGTAAGGATCAATATATTTCGTATAAGTACAACCCTGCTTTTGTATGGCTCCAATACCAGCTTTGACATTTCACAATATGCATTTGTATACTTTTGCTCTACTCGACAAAAACGAAAATGACCGCTATTTGGTGCATTTATGGAAATTCTGTCTAAAATATTGATAGTATGCTGTAATTGCTTTATTACACCTTTGCAAACGAGATGACAGGGAATGTGTTTACATTTCTCATACAAAGATGTAAAAGCTGAAGAGAAAGGAGATAGATTTGATAAGACTTAAAACTAACTCCTCTTCAAAAACAGACAAATGACTAATAAATATTGCACAAATATTGCTTGAAGTAGATATTGATCTTTGTTGCTGAACTTTCATACATTGAACAAATACGTGTATAGATAACAAAACTTACTTTTTATTATTATTATTTATTATTATATACTTGGCTAACTGTCTCGTTACATTAGGATTACTAGGAATCTTGTTTGAGAGTTAAGTTGGTTAAGAAGAAGAGGCTTGCTGAGCGAGGGGGAAGTTATACTCTGCCGTTTTTTACCTTTCTGCGAGTTGCTCAAAGCTATTGCAGTTGAAAAGTAAACACCTGGCTATGGGAACAAATAGCCAGTGATGATCAAACCTATCAAGTCTCTCACCAGTGATTTTATGACTAGGCAATGCAATGAATGTGAGGTTGTGATAATTACAAGTTGAACGCGTTGACTTGCCATATCTCAGCGTTAGAAATAGTAGCAAAATAAATGAAACAAAATATTTCATTTATATTACTATCAGTACTTTAGTCTCAAAAATAACTGCTGTAAGGACCAAAGTTAGAAAAAAAGACAAACCTTGTTTTCTTAAATTTATATTAACAAAACAATTATCTTACAAAATCATAACAGATAAATATAATAAATTCTTGAGTATTAATAAACCCACGATTCGTATTGTGACAACCAGATTTGAGTACTTACCCATTCAGGCAATTCATTTAAAAATTCAACAAATTGTGAAGTTTTGATAGTCTTCTTATCTTTATTGTTTCCCATCATGGCAATATCAAAAACGGGTTTAGTCCAGTTTAAAGGTGTCTCAAAATCTAACGTTAGATTCAGAGGCGTTCTTTCTTTTCCCCAGCTGTAAACTATTACATACAAAAGACGATTATTCCAAAGTACTGGATTTGGTGGTAGTGTAGGTACTAAGTTTGTTTCAAGTAATTTGGTGCCAGGTCTTGCAGATACATAAAAGGTAGATTGACTAGGACCTGTAATGGATGCGTTGAGTCGAAGTTTGTCTTATTTAACAATGAAAACATGTATTACACTATTATCTAAGTTTCATTTGCGATTTAGTGATTTATGAATTATGAAGCTTAAGAAATATAATGCATATAACATACCTGATGCAGTAAAATCGAACCTTGTAACAGAATCTGTAACACGTGTTCTTGAATTCAGTTTTAAAGTGATGGGATCTTGAATTATAGGCGGTTCTGCCGGTATTAGTGTACTGTAGGGTCTGAAGTTTTAAACAATGAATTAGTTGAGTTAGGAATAAACAACAAGAACAATTAAAAAACTGAACAAACGGTTTTTAATTTACTAACTATACTTAATAGTCAGTAAGATGTGATGTGATCAGTGCAGTGCTTGCACTGAATTTCAATAGGTGTCAATGCTGACGGAATAAACAGTACAATATATTACTATTGAGTTTTGCAAGGCTTTGCACTCCCACCTAGCATCTCCCACGATTGTTGAATATTGTCACTGACAATTGCTAATATGCGATCTTAAAGAGTATGCTTTTTTCGAAAGTTCTGACTAAATAAACAAAACGAGTAACGAATCTTTGAGGGCTCAGCTCCAAGTTATCAAACGCTACTACAGGTTGCAGATTGTGAAATGGCTCTTAGATATAAGGGTTAGCCGAGAAATAAGAAGTTAGAACTGTGATTGATAAATAACCAGTCACATATATTAGAGTGGTAGTGAGAGAAGCTGTAATAGAAGATCCCTGGAAAGATTTTCTTACAAAAATACTACATCAGTGTGATATGTCGGAAAAGTCACTATAAATAAGCATTTCATCCAAGTGAGCATCATTACCTCGATCTGAGAAGATCTTTTGTGAATGATCCTACTGAATATGTTCAAATTCTTAACGAAGTTATTCTTGCAACTAAGTCTCCGGCTTGATAAGAAGTCGAAATGGTGACAGTTTAGCCTGGTACGAACCGAAACTTTGCAGCCACAAAAGTAAATGTTCTGTATTTTCAGCAAAATCAGCATTGTTTATTGTTGGTTTTGTCAATGCCTTTTAGATGATACCTTACTGAATAGTGTCCAGTAAGAAGAACTGTTAGCAATTTTAGGTCAGACGTAGATAGTTTTTCGTTCTTTGTCGAGTGCTTTATCAGTTTCTTTTATTGCCTTTGACCATCAGTGTTTTTCGAATAGGAAATTAATGTTATTTTCTCCTTTTCTCATTTACAGATCTCTTCTATTAAGAATAAGAATATAGTATACCACAAAACGGTTTCGGTTACATAAATGATGACCACATTGTATATGCATTCGAAATCATAAAACAATATTAGCACGTTCACTGTCTTAGTGATTTTTGATATGTATCTTCAGACGTCTCATAACCTTTTTTCCCTGGCACCTTTGCTATGTCCAGTACCAGTTCAGTGGTCTTCAACGATACGTCCATAAACATAAAGCCGTTTTGCATCATATGTGCTTTATGGATGTCTAGCTTAGTGCGTTTACTGAATCACATACTATGATTCATGGACAGTGAACGTGTTAAGATTATATTAAGGACTGTTAGATCTGTGCCAATATCCTTAAGCAACCTGTTAGGTCTCTCTTTTTCATTTTTGTTGCTTGTTGCAATTTGTAAGCGTTTAATGCTTTCCATTTTAGCATAATCTATTCTAATTCTACGATTCTTAGGTGAGCAAGTCCTTGTAGCTTGTTCAAGCTACTTATTGTTGTCTATTCTTCCGTTCACACTAAAGAGGTGTAGATAATTGTGTAACCGTAACCTTTGTTAAAATTGTCATTAAATGGTGTTCTATATGAGTTTTCAATCTAGAATTACTTCTACTACTACTAGAGAGTTTAATTACTGTACTTTCTAACATGAGACAACGTACTACATAATCGCATTTTTTTAAAAAAGCTATAATCACTGACACCAACAAATAAACGTTTAATTAATAGTACTGTAATTTCTATTCACAAAAGAAATAAATAAAAAAAATACTGTCCGATGCAGGATTTGAATTTAAGCTATGTCGTACAGTTGGTTGTAGTACAAGGATGTTTACCACTGCCCTACGAAGAAAAGTGTAAGAATTCGTAGTGGGTGAACTCTTCTCTGTTTAAAAGTACCTAAAGCTGTTAGATGTGTTGCATAACGACTACATTCTATTCAGTTTTGGGGCTGCACATTATATAAGTCCCAAACTGTACATCAAGCTTCTATAGTTTAAGATGGTAATTGTAGTTTGGGTTCTATAGGCAAAAGTCTCTATCGACGAGTAACAAGAGAGAAATTAAAATTATATCTAAGAGTTTTTTTCTATTCTTTTTCTTTAGACAATTATCTGACATGAATTCTTTTAATTGGTTTTTACAAACCAGTATCTAGCGTTACAAATTGTGTGTTTGGAGTCCTAAGTCTGTTAAAGCACTATTTGAGTTTTTGATGATGATAAATAAATTTGTCTGTGAAGCAAGTTTTATATCTTTAAAATTCTAACGCAAAATTAAGGTAGTACTGATATTTTGTCGTCTAGATTCACATTTACTGCTAGTCAATTGTCTTACTTAAGTATTTCTTGTTCTGTGGAGTAAAGGTAATAAAACGCTTGCGTTGGTTAGTTATTGTAATTTAATAGCTAATCTTCTTAGTCGACGTTTGGAAGGAATTTTATTCTTTCTCAAGACCAGTATTTTAGTACACAGTAACCTTAATTAAGGCAGTAATCCCAGAAAACAACAAACACTCAAGTAGGTAAAAAGTAGTATTACTGTTTGGCATTATTTTAGATAAAATCTCATTACAAACAAGTTGAATCGTATTCATTCTACTCAGTCGATTGTTAACTTACGTCAATGGACTACCTTTGTTACACAAAGTTAGACTGACTCAATTGGCCTCGGAGTCTCTGAATATTTGGTCACTGTATGATGACATTACATTGAATAACCAATTTCTTAACTTCACCAAAAGCCGAAATTTTAGTTTTTGGTCCTGCCTGGCTCCGGATTCTCTAGACTTTTAATCTTCAGGGTCAGTCCGACTCTGATCAGGCAGTAAACACTTTCACTTTCTAATAGTAAACCTCAAACTCTAGAATAACATCCTCTTCTTAGTTCTTAAAAAATTTTAGAAGTTCAGATGCACTCTAAGACTGTAACATACATGGGGATTTCGCGGGCCATGTAAGCTTTCAATCTTGAGAATTACGGCTACTAGGAAAACAGCGGGCATTTTCAGATCCCACCGCCGCCGCCGTACTTGATGTTGATGAAGTCACTGCGCTATCAAAGAACCTTTTAATAAGATCTAATCCAAATAAGTTTTACGAGTAACGTTGATATTATACCATCGCACACTGGACCGATTCTATGTAACGTAACTGGACATGTCGTTTATTTAAAAATCACAAACTGTTTCTTAACAAAATTTAGAATACTTTTGCTCATATGGCGCAGATTAATTAGTAAAACTTCTGAATACATTCTTCTCTAGGTCGAATCTACTTTTGGAACTCTGGTAAAATAAAGGAAAAATTTAGAAAAGAAACAACGTTTTAGTATAATGACTAATGACAATAAGTGCCATTTGCATGAGCGCCCGCTTCTATACGCGTCATAAGTAATAATATAACAAATATGAATATCAAAAGTATTATAATACGCGTGTAATGAATATCATAAAACACCACACGCATTCTGCAGTGCGAGGCCAAATTCTTGGCTCCCAACCTTAACTATTTTATATAAAGTAAAAAAGAACTTTCAGCAGGTCGATTTTTTATTTAATCAAGGTATACTTTGATGTGGAAATTCCATCAGCAATTTCAACCTCCAACCCCCAACACCCTTCAATTCTCTAAATTGCAAATGGGATCAAGTACACCTCATTAGAAAGGGTATAAGATTATGCGCTGAACGGTGTACAGAACTAGATGAGAAATTTCAAAAAAAACTTTAAGATACCTTAAATCAGTGATTCCCAACCTGTGGTAACCGCACCTCCAGAAATACGAGGCAGGTTTTTCAGAGATATGCAAGAAATATTAATAATGGACGCCACTGTCCGCTGTAGCCATAGTCAACGTTTAAATAACAAGTACAGCGTTTTGCACAAATAATGTCGTAGTACATTCTCTTAATAAATGAATTGATCAAATACACGAAATCTGATTTAGCATTAATTACATAAAATTTGTTTTCTAAGAGCCCATAAGACGACTTTGCATAATTAACATGAAATTAGATTTCCTACATTTAGTTAATTGCCTTATTAAAGAAATGATTTGCGACATTATTTATGCAAAAAACTGTACCTGGGTTACCAGGCTGGACAGAGTTTACTAAATCTACAGACGAGACGATGTAGTCTCAGTCGACAGTACACGACTTTTGGTTACGACAATATCAACGTAATATTGTTTGATACAAGCTATCTGAATTGACATCTTTTTTGTCAATTTGACGCATATTTGATTTTTTAAAGATTCGTCTTCTGAATTTAATGCTATCGTAGAAATTAAACTACGTAATAAAGTAGTTCATTTTTGATAGAAAAGTATTAGCTGCATCGGCTTCAAGGCCCCTAAAGACCGGACCTTGGGCATCACGATTTTTGGGAGCGCCGCCACGCGGTAACGGGAAATTCTTTAGAGTCTTGGAAAAAGTAAAGTCTATTTCTAGTTCAAGAGAGTGAGATCTGGTGATCTCGATGGCCATTGGTGTAGCAAAATGCTGGAATTATAACCTACAAAAAGTTAGAAAGGAAACAAAAAATAGACTTTATTTTAATCAAAATTGCTGATTAAATTCTTACACCAAAATATGTCTGATTAAATAAGAACTTAATTTGACCGAGCGTTTTTCTGTTTTGCTT
>VTPC01001114.1:145327-173942 GCA_011009095.1 Ignelater luminosus
TGATTAAATAAGAACTTAATTTGACCGAGCGTTTTTCTGTTTTGCTTCATATAGAAAAGATAAGGTTTGGGGGGGGGGGGGTCTAAGTCAATACTCCACGTTGTACAGACAAAACTCTACCTACGACCATTAAAATAATATTCAGAAAATCAAAAGCAAAAGTAACAATATATAGATTTTTATAAGCAAGTAACAAAGCCAGCTAGTGCTAAAATAGTTGTCATTACCTACGAAGAAAGGTATGACAAAGGCAGCGACGACCCGTAACCTAATTTCAACGTAAGCCGCAACCACCTCATTAGTTAATTTCTTTATAATTTAACAATTCTGGCAATTTAAGACAATCCCGCGGTCACGCCCTACTCTGAAGTTAGGTCACGGGCAGCCGCTGGACAAAGGTGGCTTTACGCAAGAGCTGTAGATAATAGTATGTTTCGATACAAGTCGCTGTCACGGCATATCTCAGTGCTGTAAAAAAACATAGCGCCTGAAAAGTGACAGCGCCTATGTATCGAACAAAATTCTTTGTAATCGTTTACACAAAATGGAAAAAAACCATTAATCTAGTCTAATTTTGAGGTTAGTTTTGACAGATGTTAAGTAAGGTACATAAATGAACAAACTTTCATGTTTGGTTGTACATTACTTTTTCGTTTATATACCCCACAAAACGGCTACAAAAAAATAACGTTACATATTTTCTATAATAATGTTATTCCAGTAATTTAATTATGAAACATCGGGTTTTTCGGGCCTGCGTCCGATCAATCGGCCTCTTGGGTTTGTCCAGCCGTTGGAGCCTGTCAGGCCATACGAGTTTGTTCAGTCGTTTGGGCCTTTTGGACTTCTCGGCCCTTCGGGCTCCTCGAGTCTATCACGCTGCTCGGATCTCCTCTTGGGCTTGTCGGACCGTTTGGGTCTATCGGGCCGTCGAGCTTGTCGGGGCTTTTTGAACTTCTCCGCCCTTCGGGTCATCTGAATCTCTAAGGCATGTCGGGCAATACTGACCAGTCGGGTCTATCGAGCCTTTTGGACCGTTCGGGCCTTTTGGAACGTCGGACTCTTTGGGCTTCTCGGCCCCTTTTGGCTTCTTTGTCTCTGTCGGTTCGTTCGGGTTTCTCGGACTTGTCGGGTCGGTCAAGAAGTCACCAACTTTTTTCGTCGTCAAGTTTGTTCCCAGTCGGGTCGGACGGGGACTAGTAATTTTGGTCCGTGCAGGCCTCTAACCCAATAGCTCAGTTATTTCTTAGAAATATTGCTAAAATATAGTTGCTTTCTTGAAGAAGTACTTATTAGTTAAGTGTCAGTGGTTTGTGCAGCTCTTGGTTTCCGACATTTTGTCTTCAGTTTCTTTTTTAGAAGATAAATAATACATCAGTAATACAATAAAAATATGAAACTTGAGATTTTGATCGATGTCCAACTATTTACATGGAATCGGTTTAGTATGCATTCTGGGGATCAGATCTTACAAGTCACAATACACCCGCCATTAAAAGTGTAAGCCACCAACACACACGAATGTGGATTTATTAGTGTTAATTAAAAATTTATCTTCGTGACCTATGTACGTATACAGTTATGAATTTATATGTGGTGATAACTGTTTTTAAAAACTTCAATTGGACCCGATTAGAGTTTTGGCTTTGGTTACCCATCCCTGCACTATAACATAATTTTAGGTCATTTTCTGCATACTTCAAAGGATTCACGAGAAAAGACTTAATGAACTTTGAAACTACCAAATAAAATTTTTAAATTAAACAAGGAGCCTGGAAAGGTTTCTTACAAATAACTCCGATTTGTTAACAAGATAACAAGCAAAAGAGAACAACTAGAAAAGGGTTCTGGAGTAATACTGAGAGTTTTCTTATATTAGTGCAGCTAAACCGCAAAAGAAACTCAACGAATTAACACTGATTTTAGGATATAAGAGTTTCAAGTTGAAGATCTAATACTAGAAAAGAAAAGGAACTTAAAAAAACTTTTCATGTTCTTCTTGTAGTTAGACTTTTTATAACGTCTTACATACTAAAACCAGTCTTGTTTTTCTTTTAATTTTCTGAACTAAACGTCCAATGTTAAATCTTACATTATAACTACAGTAGTTGTGGAATTCTAAAATAAATCACTCTGTGTTGGAAATCTATGCTAAGAAACTGTACCAATATAAAAATCATTCTAAATAAACTAAAACATCTTGTCAAGAAAAAGAACATTGAATTCCTGGGTTTCGGAAAAAAATAAGAACATGCTTCTGAACGTCTCGATGGTTTCTTGGAATGAAGTTCTTTATCACAACTTTATCATTTACTGCACCATACTTGCCATCATCTCTCAGATAAAAGACTCTTAACATTATAAATACTAAAATTAGTATTTTATATTGTCTATAAGAGATATTGAGTATGAGTATGTCTTTGTACCAAGATCGAAATAATGAAGCAGAGTGAAAGATAAATCAGTAAAAATGAAATTATTTGCAGAAAAAAGAGGTTTGTGGAAATTATTTGCGTTTTGTATTTTTTAAAGTCATATCTAGACTTTTGTTCCGGTCAAAGTTTAAAGTACTAGTACTATTTATGTGTTGCATACTTATCAAAAGTTATTTTTACTAAAAGGAATTCATGAGCGCAGATGACTAATAATGTAATAAATGATTATTGACAGGCGATAAGCTTGACACCCGATTCTACCATAAGCGACACGACACGAAAATTACTCTTTAAATTCACGTATTATGGCTATTGTAATTTTAATAGTTCCAGTTGTACTGTGTAGGTTAACGATTTTTTATTGTTTGCTCTCTAAATAAGCAAAGCCATATCGAAGAAAACATGATTTGTAACAGAATCTTTAATCGCATTTTCAAAACGAATAAAAGGTCATTAGTGCGATGGCAATTGCATGGTTTACATAACCATATAGGCATTGGTAGATCTACTGTAAAAATAATGAAACCTTCAATTTCAGACTCTTGCACAATTAAGAAGTACGTTACTGTTTAGCTTAACAGAAATTTTGTCTTGGCAAATGATGGGTTTTTATTGCGATCTTCACATAGATTCTACTTTCTCGAAAAGATCTTCTTTGTAAAGTAGTTAAGACAGTATAATCTATAACGAGATGAGAGAAATTTTTATGTAGTATCTATAATGATAATCTTTTTTTAGCATTTGAAGATAGTTTCTAGGAATTGCATATCTACCTCAGAGAGTGTAACGGGAAAAACCTGAAAAAAAGGCCTTATGCCCGTTGCGGATATCGGAAGATGTTGGATCACGTAGCTCTAGTCAGAGATGGGTGTGGTTCAATCTAAACGTACCTCCAAAAAAAAGGAAAAGCTTACACTCACAAAAACTCTCAATAAATCTGAAAAGATCTTCAAAATTAAGGGCGCCAGAAGCTGAAAGTCAAAAGGAAACCATCGGCTAGCCCACGCAGCTTCTCGTAGACTAACACCCAATATATGGACCTCTTACAAAGCAACACCTTGTATATGGGCTACTCATAAAATATCGCCCTGTATATAAGCTCTACTAAAAATAACACCCTGTATATAGGCTCACCCCAAAACGTTTACAGTAGACACTTTGTTTATTGAAAGTAGCTCAAGATATATTGTTTGATGTGCTAAACTCGTTAGTGCTGAGTACACAAAATTTTAACGGGGTGATCGATTTGATGCATCCTTACTTACCAAAACACTGATAGACACGTAGTCAATCTGGAGCCAACTGGTCACGCTTATGTACCAATATTTCAAGCTAAGATCACATTGAACTTATAATCAATAATTTTGATCCTTCTCAGAAGGAGGTCTTTAAAAAGATAAACAATGACAACCAGAGGCTTCAGATAGCTTGTTAAATAAACATAGTATTGTTCGCTCGGTGTTCAGATTATAACACATTCACTTAGAAACTCTTCAGCTTTAACCAGGTCAAAACATCTTTAAAGATTGTTCTTAACAAACTTCTTTTTAATCGCTACAGTGTCTATTGCGACGTTCAGGAGCACAACGAATAATACGGAGATTGTTCAACAGAAAGGTCCTTCCCTTTCGACACAAAACAATGGACACTTGTTCACAAGATATTTAATCGAACAATGAGTCTCAAATGGGTTCAAATAAAAAGCTAGATGGAGGAGCTTTACTCTTCACAATCCCGGGAACTCCGGATAGAATTCGACAACTAAATTGCCTTCACACAAATAAACTATTAACAGGCTATGCCTGATTGTCTGCAAGTCCATACTTTATTTAGATCCGTTCCGAGAGAACGTTTATGAAATCCACGAAGCCACCTTCGATTGAATTTACACTAAACAGCAACTTTAAACAAAATAAATGATGTAAAGCCCGCTCGCGCATATGACTCTTACGGAAGCTGGAACCCAAATGTCCCCTAGCGAACTCCTTTTCTCCCGCCG
The DNA here is from genome assembly GCA_011009095.1 of Ignelater luminosus. Taxonomy (NCBI): domain Eukaryota; kingdom Metazoa; phylum Arthropoda; class Insecta; order Coleoptera; family Elateridae; genus Ignelater; species Ignelater luminosus. Next base: position 149,762 of record VTPC01001114.1, read on the forward strand.
GTCTTGGTTAACCGAGACAAAGGGACTGAGTAGAGTCACTTTCACCTTTAGAAAAGAAGAAAGAAACAAGTTTTTAACCTTTATGATTCAGATGCAAATCAAGCTTTTTTGCAAACACAAAAACGCTGAGCGTAAACAAGGTTCCTACGAACTGATAGATTATAGAAATATTTAGGCTACATTTTAAGAAAAGTCATGTACGTTTGGCAATTATATTTTTTTAACTAACCCTAAACGACAATGTTCTTCTTAACGAAATAAACAATTTGATAAATGACTTTATAAGAGATGAAATAATTAATTGTTGCAAACTAAAAGAAATATCTGAGCGGAATTTAAAACAGAGACCGGATAGGTATGCAATGTTTCAAAATAACATTACAAGAGTCATTACTTACTCTAGTCTGAAAATATCATTTGAATCTCATTGGGACTAAATACGTTTTTCTCTCCCGAAACCAAACTTTTATCTGGATTTATTTGTGCGAGAATACCTCAGCACAGTTGACGACTGAAGAAAACAATGTCCTAAAGACGGTGTTGGTAAAGGATCAAGATAAGTGATAGTTTGGGATAGAATAACAGATCGATATGGAGATCTGAAAGCATCGTGGCAAAGAAAAGATGATGTATCGAGGAAAAGATCAAATTTTGGGACAATGCAATATTTCTGTGATTTTCTTTTTCTTTATAAGAACTTCTAAAGCGAATGAGTTCAAAATCTTCAAATATTCTCAAGGTTTGTAAAAAGCTCTAAACCTGAGATGTCTCTATTAAGATGTAGAGCCCTAGAAAAGATGAATTAAGATTCAAAGACCAAGACTTCTAAAGCAGTTCATTTCTGGACATTTCTAGATTTTATGATTAAAATAGATTAAAAGACTTGACTATATGTATGCAACGACATTAAATACAAAGGGATTCACCATAACTAGAGTTTCTGAGAAATGATAATAATGAACGTTTTTTAAACTTCTAAGTACTTGCCATTCAGACTGAGTGTTTATTAACTGATCTATTTTTAAGATTTTCTAGAAAATATTTTTTTCTAGAACGCATTCCAGTTGAGAAACTTCAAGTTTCAAATGCTTAATAATTTGTTAAAGTTTTTTAAAAGTAAAGCTTTTTGGTCATTCAATAATTCTTGGTAAGTTTAGGAAAACATCTATCGATTAATAAGGAAGTTGCCGATAAAATCTATTTGCTCAAAAAATAAAAATGATCTACTTACAACAGGCGAAGTAATCTAGGATCCATAACAGAGATTCCACAAAGTAAACTGTTTTCACAATCATCTAATATTGGTTGTGCTCTACTCAAGCTTTTTACATAATTCCTAACACTACCAGGCGCATTTCTATCCAAGTTAAATATAACATAAGCAGAATCATTTTTATAGATCTCATTTGTGTTATTGCGAAATACTCTACTTGTATGCTGTAACAGAATCAGTTAGTAGTATAAATATAATATGCAGATTTTTTTGAAACACAAATAACTTACAAAGATTGGGAACCGTTGTGGTCTTGGAGATTCAGGATTATTCGTATATGGGAAAGTTAAGGATGTAAAGGTGATCACGAAAAATATCACAAATATTCCAATTAGTGTTCTAAGAACTATTCTTGGTTTGCGTATTAAAGTTATTAGCGGTATCTGAAATTGATTTAGAAGAAAGTTGTTATATTGTAATTTACTGTAATTTACTGTAACTTACGTATGATGAAGTAATTAAGATTGTTATGAATAAAGTAAGTGATGCTATGAAGACTTCACTATTTCGATGAGACCCCCATCGTCCACATAGTGGTATAACACCTGCTAAAATTTGTTGTGTTTGTTTCATGAAAACTAAAGTTGGTATTGTTGTTCCCAAAATATAAACAATCTTCCAACCTATGAGAATATCATAAAAGAAGACAAATAATAACACAGTGAAACGAATTTGAGAAACAGCTTTGCAGACAAAGGAAAGTCAATGACATTTGATTCATGAGCTGAAAATATAATGAACTGCCATGAGATTTTTAATAATTTTGTTTTATATGGACGTAAGTCAATATGTTCAGTGGTATGAGATATCTGTGAGTTTTTATACCCTTTGGTCAGTATCTTGATTTAATTCTATTATAAACTATCAAACGCAGTTACACACTTCATATTAACTCTGAAAAAACATTTTAGAATAAATAACTTTTAATACATTTTGCTATCAATTTAGAGCCAATAGTTATGGAAAATTACCTTTTCTACCCTTATAACGTCCCAAGGGCTGTAATGAATCATTAGGTCCCTGTTCCAAACGAAAATGAATTTAGTTTACGGGCGAAGAAATGTTGTACGTCCCACGGGAGTAAGTAATATTACAGTCTCGACGTCTCGACTGCAATAAATTACTTTCCTCCCTTGGTACGTAAACAACTATTTCCTCATCAAAGTACATATTCTCGTTTTCAATGAATTTAAGAAAAAGAATACGTTATAAAATCTCTTTTAATAAATAAGAATTGATCTTACATTCTATACGTTAAGACAAATCATCCGATATGCTACTCGTTATTATTCGCCAATAAACAATCGAGCAGCGGGCCATCATAGATCTGATGGTAAGCAATGGATACGAAATACTTGCCGATCGATTTTACCAATCTCTCTTCGTATTTTCGTTGAGGACAACAACATTCGTTTCTAGGCATCATTTTATTACGTTATACCTTCAACTGTTTTAGAACAGTCGAGTTTCCCTGGCATTTTAGAAAATTGAAACAAATTGGCCGTTGCCGGAGTACACTCAACAAAGCTTGTTTCTAGCTAATACGTCAAGATACCCAAACAAAAAAAAAAGATTTTGTACAAAAGCGCAATTAGGGCCAACTACGATTGTCCAAAGGTGGTAAAATTCAATTTTTTTAAATATCCAAGCGAAGAAATCACCGAAGATCGCTCTTACCCGGCCTATATGTTGAGCGATTAGGTGCCATTCACGACTAAAAATGTTTCATCTCGATGGGACGTTTCTTTCCCGAGATATCTCGAATAAAGATACCTCTCCTTAATGCAGGAATTCAAATATCTTTGCATGTAAAAAGGTATGACCGAATTTGCAAACCTGACTCGCTTATCACTTACTGTTATAGAGGCAAAAGATAAGTTGGATTTTGCCGCAACCTCCCTTAATGTTTATTATGTTGTTCGAAAATGCTTTTTGAACTCTTGAAAATTATTTTATTATCAGTTGCTTAGTAAAGTACAATAATCAGATAGAACAAATTATACAGGGTGAGTTTCTTCCGATGTTTAGTATGGGGATCTCGAAAACTAGCGGAGATAGAGAGACGGTTAAATTGGGAAAGAATTGCAGTTTTACGAGCTTAATTTAATGAGCTTTTTGTTTTTTAGAAAAAACTCACCCTGTATATAACAATCTTCCGCGCTAATTTGGAAACTTATTCTTAAATTTTTGTTGCAGTCTCTCAGATCTTCGCACACATATTGCTGGCCACTGTTTCTCTGATTCTTTCATTTTGATAAGCTCTTGTATAACGTAGTTGATTGATGTGTCTTTTAAGAGTAAAATTATCTTCATCTAAACTAACTAGATAATGTAGTTTACCAAATTTCGCAATTATGATACCAAGTCTCCAAGAAGGTCTGTTGTTCTGATACCAACGCGCTTGGACTCTGTCCCCTATGTTTAAATTGCGAACTCTATAAACATTAGTAAGCAATGTTTTTTCTTTTGGAGGAATAAGTAAGTCTAATTTAATACGTAGTTTCTTATGAAGGTATAACTCAGCAGGTGATTTTCCATTTGCCAATAGCGTCGAACGACATTTCAATAAAATTTCTTGAACTTTTCGTTGAAGTGTTAAATTTGAACTTGACATTGCTTTCAATTTCTGTTTGAAGGTTTGAATATTTCTTTCGACTATTCCGTTGGTTTGAGGATGCCATTGTCTTTGCAAAATTTTGTAAAAACTTCACTCTTTAATATTGTTGCATTGTCTGAAACCATAATTTGCGGTAAACCATGTATGCAAAATATTGTTTGCAACAATTGAATTGTTGATTCCGATGTAGCGTCTTTTAATATTCGAATTTCTACCCATCGTGATTTCGCGTTTACTAGAAGTAAGAAATGATGTTTTTTGTAAGGTCCTGCAAAGTTTATATGAACTGTTTCGAAATTTTCATTTGGTTCATCCCAAGAATGAAGAGGTACTTTTGCAGGATTCTTTTTAATTAACGCACAGTCAGGACAAGACTTCACTAATTCTTCAATATCTTGGTCAAGATTTTTTCAATAAACGTATTTTCTTGTCAATTGTTTCATTTTTACGATGCCAATATGTGTATGGTGGAGCTCTTTCAGCACAATATTTTGTAAGGCTTTTGGTATTCCCGTACGTTGACCCTTGAGGATTACACCATTTTGGCGGTAAAATTCGGAATCGTGTATTCCTCCATTTAACAAATCTGATTTGAGTTTTGAAAGTTCTTTATCTCGTGTAGTTTCTTCAGACAAAATTTGATAATTTAATTCACCATTTGAAATTTGATAAATAACTTCGTTAGTTATTAACGCGACTTCGTTTTCAATATGTTCAGTTGTTGAAATTGGTACTTGAATTGTTGCTTTTGATAAAAGATCTACATGAACATTCTTTTTAGCTGATTTGTGTCTAATCTGGTAGTTAAAATTTGTAAGCCAGGCTGCATATCGTAAAAGCCTTGTTGAAGTCATTGCTGGAAGTTTCGAATTTTCGCGAAAAATATGAATAAGTGGACGATTATCTGTAATTAATGTAAAAGATCGTCCATAAAGGAAATAGTAGAATTTCTTCAATGCAACTACTAAGGGTAGTGTTTCTCTATCCAACTGACTGTAATTCATTTCAGCCTTTGAAAGCGATCTTGATGCAAAAGCAATAGGTTTTTCTTCATCATTTATAATATGTGATAAAATACCAGAAATACCCGTTGGTGAAGCATCACAGACTACTGTAACTGGAAGCTCTGGATTAAATGGTGTTAATACTCTATCACTTGAAATTTATTGCTTAAGTTTCTGTAATGCTGATTCATAATTAGATGGCCAATAGAATTTTCGGTTTTTCTTCAACAACTGGCGAAGTGGATATGTAATTGTTGAAACATTTGGAATAAATCTGGCGTAATATGTCACCATGCCTAAGAATCTTTTGAATTTATTCTGGTTTCGTGGTCTTGGAGTACCCATAATTGCTTGAATTTTTGATGAATCTTTCAAAATTCTATTTCTTTTTATGACATAACCCAAATAACTTATTTTGGTCTTAAAAAATTGACATTTCTTTATATTTAAATGTAAATTATATTCTTTTAGTCGATCAAGGCATTTACAAAGATTTTTGTAACATTCTTGTAATGTTGCACCATGAACAATTATATCAACGAAGTACACAGTTACACCAGGACGACCATCCAATATTTGATCCATAATGCGATAAAATTCGCTTGAAGCAGTTTTGATGCCAATGGATAAACGATTGAATTTGAAAGTTCCTTTGTGTGTAATAATTGTTTGAATTTTCGCACTTTCTTCATCCATAGGAACATGCAGATAGGTTTTGAGTAGATTCAACGAACAGAAGAATGAAGAATTGTATAGATTACTTAAAATATTGTCGATTTTTGGATTGGGATAATGTGCTGACTGAAGTTGAGAATTTACTCCCATTTTATAATCTACACATAACCGTACAGAACCAGCAGCTTTTGGAATTACAACTAACGATGATGCCCAGTCACTTTCTACTACTTTTGAAATAATTCCTTGCTTTTCTAACATTTTCAGTTCTTCTTCTACTTTCTTCTTTAAAGCATGTGGAATTTTACGAGCTTTATACGCAATCGTTTTGCTTTTTATCTTAATTTTAATGACGATTTGACGTTGTGGGTCTGACCAATTCTTTGTTCGAAAATTGTTTCGTATTTTAAAAGTATGTAATTCAAAGCTTTTGAAATGTCAACATTGAAAACTGAATTGCCTTGTATTAAACCTTTTGTTTCTTTATCGATGTCTTGTAATTTGATATTCAGATGTCAAATCAATGATCTTCCCAAGATTGGTGAAAAATTGTCAGGAACAACAAACATAATTTCTCTTGATTCTTTGCCCTTATATTGAACTTGAACTTCTACAATGCCCAACGGATCGCAAATTTCTGTTGTACATAATCGAAAACGAATTTTAGTAAATTGAAGTTTGTTGTCAAGTTGAAGTTTTTCGAATTGAGATTTTGGTATAAGTCTATGACCTGCGCCAGAATCTACTTCAAATTTTTGAATTTTTTCGTCTATCTTGACGCACACAAAATATTTTTGTAGATCTTGATTTGGAATGGTTTCTTTTTTGTAAATGTTAATGATTTGAAAGGTATTGTAAAAATCTGTCTATGTTGAAAATCTCTCTTCACCTTTTCTTTGTGTTGAGATTTCGAAACACGATTTACATCAATCGATGTGTTCGTGGATGCACCGTAATTACTAGATATTTCTTTGTTGTCTAACTTCGAAGCTTCAGTAGCTTGGGCTTTTTTTAAAATTTTGCTGAAATCCGAGTCGCTCTCTATTAAAAGTTTTTGCCGAATCGAAGAATCATAAAGTTCTCGAATAAATTGAGATTGGAGGAATAAATCTGCTATGGATTTTCCACATTCACATTGGAACTGACAATTCGCTAAAAATTTACGTAAATTAGTAACGTATTCGTTTACTGTTTCTTCAGGTCCTTGTTTTTGTGATAGAAACCTACGCCGTTCTACAACAACGTTCGATTTCGGTAATAATTCTTCTTTTAAATATTTCCCAACTTCATCGTAGGTTAAGTCGGCAATTTGTCTCGGCGAAATTTTCAGTTTTAGTATTTCGTAATTATCAGTACCTACACTGTTCAATAAAACCGATTTTGCAAAGGTTACATTGGGCTTTATTCCTTTCAATTCTAAATAGTTGGTAAATCGTTCCAAATAATTCTCAAAGCGTTCTTTGCTTTTGTCAAACGTTTCAAAAATGTATCTGACAGATGTTGATGGAGAAGTAGTCGCTTCTTGAGTTTTCTTTTGCAACCATCGCTTGTAATATTTTTTGTTAAAGATCAATGAATTGTTTGAATTGTTTTTGATCCATTATACGTGTATTAGAAATAAATTCTTCTCTCGTCGCCAATTTATTATGTCATTCAAAAATGCTTTTTGAACTCTTGAAAATTATTTTATTATCTGTTGCTTAGTAAAGTACAATAATCAGATAGAACAAATTATATATAACAATGTTCTAGCTGGTAATGTTTAATTTGTCAACACCGTAAATTGTGCTTGTTTTGACCCAAACCGTTTATAGTTCATCTTGGTTAGTGTTACTGACGTACAATACATTGCAAATGTGACAGGAATGATTGGTATCATTACCACTACATCGAAATAATGTGCTTTTTAATATAACAGTTGGTAGTTCTAAAAGCTAGATCAAAATTGGTTCAATGCACACTCTGCCAAACTTCAATCTTCTAATGTGGTACACTATGTGGCTGTGATTTTGCTCATTTTACTGTGACCTTTAGCGGAAAAATCTTGAAAGATAAAAACTCGTTCTACTGGTTGCGTAGATCTGTTTCTAAAGAGAACAAAACCCCTTGCTGCATTTTGATATCTTTTAAAAAATTAATTGTGCCTCTTAACAGCGGACGCCTATGAACCAAAATTTGAATACGTATGGATGAGTAGGTAGATAGGCACGTTCCTTAAATACAGCGTCTCTACTTCCGGTTTCTGAATATTGCCCACATGATCACAGAAACTAGAGAAGAAGTCTAATTTTCATGACGTTTAGCTACAAATTGATTATAACATTCACCAAAAATTACTCTAACTGTTTTTTCAAAGTTAACATGACCTGCGAAAATGTATTTAATAGTTTATAATCGAACTTAATCAAAAAGCTGCTCCAAAAGTATGAAGAATCCAAAATATTCAAGCTGAATAACTATATTGACTTCAAATCGCTATGAAACAAAATTTTGTGATAACAGGACCTCATGAATCGAATGCCGTTGACCAACCTTTGTCCCCAATTTTTGTGTTCACTGTGTAATTATTACTATATAGATAAAAATCAAATTAATATACAAATCTTACTTGAATGTTGCAGTGAAAATATTCGTATTATAACATCTGTTAGTGTTTGAAAGAAGAGCAACATTAGAACTGGATAAATAGATCTAATTCCAGAAAATGTTCCTATTAATAACACTATAATCCATATAATTCGAACAAGATGAATTTGTATTTGTGCTTGTGTGTTTATACTTAAATTACTCTAAAATGTGAATCAATTACAAAAATGTAAAATGATAGATAGAAACTATATTTTACCTTTTTATAAAATTTATTCAGAGCCACTATTACACCGCAACAACAACAAATGATGGGTGTTCCATATAAACCAACTAAAAGCCATATGTTATTAAACCATCTCATACTGAAACCTAATATGTCGAGAATTGTAGCTACGGCAAAAACTGGTATAGCAGATAAATTCCATCCTAGTAATAAGGCACCAAATGTTACGATGAGATACTTTATAGATGAAAAAGAAAATCCTAAATAAGAAATGGGATAGTTGAGAACATCTTCCAGTACGTAAAATAGTAACTCACTTAGATTGAAATCTCTGAAACTTCTAAATGTAATTGCCGTAGACGCTATTGAGATACCAATACTTAATGCTACAGCCGTTGTTTTAGTGTATGAAACTAATATAAATTCTAGGAAATCATAGAAAATTAAATCATCTTTAGGTTGATCTTGTACATGCGATAATTCAGGAGCGTTAGCTAGATTTCGAATTAAAAATAACATGTTATCACCAGCATGTTGATATGTGCCAAGTTGAATATTTGAGAAACCATCATATGGCGTATGATATCGAAATGCATCTTTATAAAACAAATACTCCAACCCTTCAGAAATATCAAGTTCAGTCTAATTATACAAACTTACAAATTAATTAATAATTACCTATCATTCCTCCAATACCTTTAAAGACTGTAAAGTCTGTATCAGATGGCATTACACCACTCTCAAATAATTCTTCTCCAAAGACTTGTGCATAAGGGTGAGGCATTTTACGACAGTACTTTAACATCCATGGCTGTTTTGGTCCAATTAAATTGGGGAATTCTTTTCCTCCAGCGCCACCAGCATCTAAATTTACTAGTACTTCCACTTCTTTTGCCCAAATATGATCTTGGACGAACGCATGAGAACCCTGCAGTGGCGTTTCTTCAGCTCCGTTGAAAAGGAATATGATGTTATGTTCTGGAGGTTCTGGTAAACGTGATAATTTCCGTAGAATTTCAAGTGCTATTGTACACATTATTCCAGCGCCACTTCCTCCTATTAATTAGACAAATACTGATTCAGCGAATTACTCATAAACTTTTAAATTGATTGATTAGTTGAACGATTTCAAAGCAATTTAAAATATGAACAATTGTATCTGTTCTAAAATTCGAAATTTCTAAATTGATAATAATTAATTAATTAATTTAAGAGTATTTCGTACTTAAATGTTATACTCATGATTTAAAAAAATCGTGTGATACATTCATACAATCAATAGAAAATAGAAATCTTCGGACTTATTATCTATTGTACTTAATGTAATATGTGGCGTTTGAAATATTCAACTCTTTGTATGAATTTAAAGGTGATTAAAGCCTAGAAAGTGCAAGATATTGGAAAATTTGAATATCGAAACTCCATTTTCAGACAAGCTTTTATATATGTATCTGTGTGCGTAACAAAGGGGTAAGGTTTCGTAGTTCTCAAGGTTTTCCATAGAAGTAGACAATGCTTAAGTGTTCTAAGGAAATATCGCGGTAGGTACTTTAAACGGAATTAGACAAAAGCAAAATTCTTTATCTTCTACGAAAATTTACAATGTGTAAACATTTAAAATGTTTCAAAGAAATATTAAAGTACGTTTGAAAGGAATTAACTGAAAAACGGCAAAAACTTTTTTTTCTATGAAAATTTCAGTGTGCGCACATTCGATAATATCTTCAAAAAATTATTAGGTAAGAACAAGACTCTTTCTCCGTGAAGGTTCATTGAGCGGCGTCGCATTCGTGGAAGGCAATGTTCTTAAAATTCCTTGTAAAGTCGCGGGACGCAACAATTGGAAGAAGAAAGCCTACATAAAAGCGTACGGATTCTGTTAAATGAGCGCCTAACAGAAGGAAAAGCTTCAAGCAAATGGCAAAACGCCAAATTCATTACAAAATACAAAAAAGGAGACACAAGCTACACGGAAACCTATCGGTCACTTAGTTTACTTGTACACTATACAAATAGTAACAAACAACAGACTTAAAATAGATTCACCAAACAGTCGAACATAAAGAATTAAGTACTATAGAACCTATACAGACAATAGGTACTCCCATTGAAAAAAGCGCTTAGTACGATAACCTTTACATTTAGTCCAGTCAACGAAAGGGTTGTAGAGGACATGGAAGGGGGGAGAATTTTTCTCTTGAGGAATGTGTTGGGGGTAGTTAGGAGGCAAACATGCTAAAAGTCCCCGCCCCTAGCCCTGCCGCTTCAGGGGGGAGGGGGGTGGAAAGGTCCCTTTTTTTCGGTTCTTCGCTTGTAACTCGGAAACCGTATATCGTACGGTAAAAAGTATTCCTCACAAAATAAAAGATAATTCGATTTCCTACAAGAATGTTTATATTCAGTTTTTTCCTATGTGCTACAGTTTCCGAGATATTCGCCAGCGAAGATCGATAATTTTCGAAAAACTTATTTTGCCTCACATTTTTCGTCGAACTTGTCCTTCTAACTCGTCAGCCTTATGTTTTACGAAAGTATAGCTTTCTTGAGAAATCACGAAATTTATCCGAAAACTTCAAATTGCTGTAACTTCTGACCTGTAGAAGATAAATTAGTCACGATATATATTTTTGAAGGAATTTTACTGCTCTACAACTTTCCGTCTGACGACCTTTCTGAAAACATAAGGCTGAGGAGTTAGAAGGACAAGTTTGACGAAGAATGTGAGGCAAAAAAACATTTTCGATTTTCGCTGGCAAATATCTCGGAAACTATAACACATAGAAAGAAAATAAATATAAACATTATTGTAGCAACTTTAATTATCTTTTATCTTGTAAGGAGCACGTTTTACCGTACGACGCACTGTTTCCGAGTTATAAGCAAAATACCGACAAAAGAGAATTTTCCACCCCCCTACCTGAAGCGACAGGGCTAGGGGCGGGGACTTTTAGTATGTTTGCCTCCTTACTACCCACAACATATCCCTCAAGAGAAGAATTTCTCTACAACCCCCTTTCGGGCATTCATTGACTTTTCTTGAGAAATCACGAAATTTATCCGAAAACTTCAAATTGCTGTAACTTCTGACCTGTCGAAAATAAATTAGTAAGCGTTACATATTCTTGAAGAAAATTCGATGCTCTACAACTTCCTGTCTGACAACGTTTCTGGAAAACATAAGGCTGAGGAGTTAGAAGGACAAGTTTGACGAAAAATGTGAGGCAAAATAAGTTTTTCGAAAAGTATCGATCTTCGCTGGCGTATATCTCGGAAACTGTAACACATAAGAAAAACACGAATATAAACATTCTCGTAGGAAATTGAAATATCTTTTATTTTGTAGAGAATACTTTTTACGGTACGATGCACCGTTTCCGAGTTACAAGCGAAGAACCGAAAAAAGGGACCTTTCCACTCCCCACCCCCCTGAAGCGGCAGGCCTAGGGGCGGGGACTTTTAGCATGTTTGCCTCCTAACTACCCCCAACATATTTCTCAAGAGAAAAATTCTCCTTCTTTCCATGTCCTCTACAAGCCCCTTTTAGGTATTCATTGACTGGACTAATTTGGCTTTTTTGGACTACCAGACTTCCTTGAAATCTCAACAGTTTTGCAAGCTTTAGACAATGCGAAAATCGACTGAAGATATTTGAACCTTATTAAGTACGTTTTCGAAAATGCATATAAAAGACAAAGATACCAAAAATGACAAAATCACTGTCAAAAACGTCTTTAGGAATTTAGATTAACAAAGTAAAGTAACTAACCAAAAACAGATATTGTTTTTATTAGCAGTTTAATCCGTACAAGCTTGAGCATACGCTTTTGGCTTGGCAGATATGATACAGATCAAAATTTTTAAAAGTGATGATAATATTATTCTAATGTGACACTTTCTTATATATTTTCCATCGTTGTCAAATGGATTCTTAGTAGCTTTACGACGCACTTATGTTTGCCTGCATAGTCCAAAAATAACCCAAATAAGTAGATTTACCACAACACTACTATCACACGAATACACTTACTAAGCAGCAAGCATGCTAACCCCGACTTTAAGTGGTTGTCACTCTAATAATTTGGTTTTACATTTTAGATTTTGATTTTTCAATCTCGATTTAATTTAAGAAATCGATACCCTGTTTCGTGGCAAATTACAGACTTTCCTTTTGTAAGCCTCATCAAACGAGTTCACATAACCTTAGCTATGCCGGCACGTTTGATGTCAAAGAATATTAAACAAGATTTTAGCTATGTTCATTTCAAGGGAGGAATTCTTAGAAGAATATGTATTTAAGAAAAAAGATTTATTCAAGTTATTTAACAAATACTAATTGCGATAGGAAAGGCATGCTAGTCTATTAGGAGAAATATCACTAAAAGTTTGAACTACTTAGACCTTGCTTGGAGAAGTAATGGGTTTACGCAATGATCACTTGGACAAACACTATTTTTGATTAAAATGAATTAGAGTCTACAATTATGACCTATAACTACAAATAATGTCGGCAGATATGAATGCAGTCAATATTATACTGATAAATATCGACATTAGGTGGTGAAGTGTTGATTTAGCCTGACATACAATTTGTTAATATACAGCGTTCACGATGTTTATGGGTTGTATATAGCTGTGGCAGAATAATAGTTTGAGTATTGTAAACCGGGCGGTTTATCTATTAACTCGGCTTGTAGAATCTTATTGACGCTTAATGTACTTTAAGGTTATGTTTTATGACAGTTTGACCTCACGATATTGCCCTTTCTTTGTAAATTTGTAAATCGACTACGTTAAAAGAGTGTTCTATTTATGTATTTCTATTTACTGTAAAATATTGAAATGAAATGTTGAAACGTTTTGCTTTAAGGATAAAGACGATTATCTGTTATACCAGAAAACTCTCCTAATTATATAAGAAATTTATGTGTAATTATGACTACTTTCAGATGCTGGAAATTTAAATGATATTTTTTGAGTAATTACGAGTGTGGGGACTCGTGAGAATTAAAGGTTTCTTGTATTGCTTTAAGAGTACAACTATAAAAATAATTTTAAAGAATTTTTACTTATAATGTATTATTTGCATTTGTTCAACAATAACAGTAACATATACACCGTGTTCGTTTTAACAATTGCTATAGGTAATTAGTATGGGAAATCTGAAATATGCCAAATAGTTCGTTCTCGAATAAAAGTCGGTGAAATTAATAGTTGCAATCGATAGATAAGATATTCTAACGCACTGTCCAAAAATATTACCCTTAATATCGTACTAATATTGTAAAATTGGTTTTTATTGTATACAGTATGAAAAAGCATCATCAGTTTTCATTTCTAATTTATTATTTCTTGTACGTTTTTCGAATACAAGAATAATAACAAATTATTTAAATTGTTATTAAATTAAAGATTAATGACAAATAAAATTAAAAAAAAGTCTAGCTTGTAACGGGGTTCGATCTTGCATTCGAAGAGCCGGTGCGGTTTAGCAAGCAGTAATAACCATTGAACCACAGAGGCAGGTCGCGTTAACTTTTCAGTTTTCGGCTTTTAAATTAACGTTTTGCAAGTAATTAATGAATTTATAATTTTTGAAGAATTGGGATTGTTATTAAGGGTAATATTTTTGGACAGTACGCTAGAATATTTTATCTATCGATTGCAACTATTAATTTCACCAACTTTTATTCGAGAACGAACTATTTGGCGTATTTCAGATTTCCCATACTAATTCCCCATAGCAAAGTTAAAACGAACACGGTGTATATGCATCATGATAATAAAAACACGGTTTCTACAAAATAGGTAACTTTTAAGAATTAAATGTAACCACAATGTGTTTGGGCGCTGACGATCAAAGCTGTGGTTTTGCAAGTGGTCTATTGATTAGAATGTTACGCAGTAGGGTGTCTCTAGTACCGTTCCTTTGTTAAACGATTAAGAACTGTGGCGATACCACGCCCCTATCCTGCTGTAGAGACTTCCTCTAAGGATACCAACACCTGCACAGCATTTTCCTGGATTCTATTGCAAGTAATAAAGACTGCTGATGATCATGTATTTGTTGTACAAAGTTTCTTCCACAAAATGATTGTGGTGATATTACACACAAATTTTGATGCGAAATAATTGTAAGCCTTCATTCCACTTCCATTAGTTCGTGAGATGAGTCTACCTCTAAATCACCCGAAAAATATTCCAAGTCAGATTCTGCAAGCGAAATAATAAAAGGAGGAATATTCTCAAATATGTTTTTTCCAGTCAGCCGAAATAAGCTTTTCGCAGTGATCACAAAAATTTTGCCACATGTCTGAAGAACATTTTGAGAAAGACTCAAACCATAAATTCTGAACACGATTTTTAGAAGGTGTTCCAGAGTTTATGTGCTTGTTGTAATAAGGCTTACAATACCCTCATGCCATTTCAATAGGGTTATACTGACAATGGTACGGAGGTATTCTAAGAACTTCATATCGTTTCTCTTTCAGCAGTTCATCAACTACGTACGTCTTTTTATCGTCAGATCGAAAAGGTTTTATTAAATTCCATAATTGCTTTTTGGAAAATTTTGAATCAAATCTGATATTGTGGTTAATCAACCATTCCTGCATTTGGCTTTTCTTGGAGGAAAACGTTGGACGCTTGTCCAATTGCACCGAATGGTAAACGTATCCAAAGCAGGAATGAGATGATTAACCACTCAATTTTGAAAAATATCCCGTCATAGTCGCGTGATGATCCCAATCGTTATTTTGAGAATCTAAAAGAAAATCGTATTTTTTCAAAAACCCTCCCCTATATCCCGCATGCAAAATAGTGAAACGTTTCTCTTCATTTTTAAATTTAGCTGGGTTACTCTTAATATTTGAGTCGTGTACTCAACGTCAAATCACGAATCAATTTTGATAGATCCATGTTTCATCTAGGTACACCAATCGGATATTTTCACTGGAATTTAGATACTGTAAAAATTTTCTAAGAAAGGTAATTTTGGATGCAACCATATGTTTCTATTCACAGAAAATTTTGCGACCGTTAACTGATTTATTTGTGACCCATAGATTTCAAAATCTTATACAAAGTTGTCTTCTCTTCCTTAAATTCACAATTTTCCTTTACTTTAGCCAAAGGATCATGCAAAGAAAAATATTGAGTTTGATTGTTCTATTGCCAAATCAGTTGTTGCAAAGTTTTTTTAAAAAAATGATTCTAAAACAAATTATTTTTGGGTTGTTTGCCAGATACCGAAAATTTCAACTCGTTTGGTCTCTGTCGCACAATCACTTCTAATTTAGAACGCCTAACCTACAAAACAAAATTATCAGCTTCCGTAAATTCAAGCAAAACGTTTAATGTATTTACTTACCCCAAAAATGTCTTCTAGCAAATTATATGGTAGATATCTTGCAACTTTAAATTTAGATTAATTCTTCTAAAATGTTTAAAAGTTTTTATAATTTGCAGCTTCGTATTTTTATTTATAATCTTTGGCATTGTAGATTATTATAATTGACATTAATAGATGCGAAATATAAGAAAAACGCGATCTCTTTTTAACAAAGCAAACGTTTATGCAAAATTTTTGATCGTGCAACGGCGCTAAATACATCCGCAGGTACGGCAATTCTCAGAAAAAAAGAAAACACTTCCAACCTAACAAAATGAAAGCATAGCCTATTACGACCCATAAACATCGTGAACGGGGTATATAGATTCAATCTACTATAAGCAAAGTAAAAATGTCAAAATATCCTATAATTTTTGGTAAATTATCGGTAATTTCAAGGTCGTAGCTAGGATTGAATTTTGGGTGGGAGAGGTTTCTACGAGCGAGTATGGGGATTCTCTTGGGCTCAATAAAAAAACAATTTGCAATGAATAATACAGTTATTAAAACAACAATTAGTTGAATTTCAGGAGGTGGGTGGGTTTATACTCTCCCTAGCTATGGCCTTGGGTAAATTGACATGCACTTGGGATATTACTTGAGTATTTTATCAATCAATAAATTACATGATGTGTGCGTCTCGATCTTGAATAACTACTTAAGATATCAGTCGGTGCTATAAATAGAACGATTAAGTAATGTATACTGCAATCTCATCCAGCAAACATATCTCTGAATTCGACACAATTAATTATTATACAAATTTTATTTAAACTTAGAAATATTTGCATTTTGATAAGAAATGAAATCTTTAATTACCTGGACTGCCTATGACTGTATCAAAGTGTGTATTAACGAGCAAACTGTGTTTTGAGTTCTTCTTTGAATGTAATTTTACCAAAACATTCTGAATCTTTCCATACGCGCTTATAGCACCGTAAGGTCTAAAATCCAAATAGTACGATCCACTACTAACTTGTACATCCATTTGCATTCTTTGATTAGAATGTGCTTGCCGTTGTATGTCAGCTATTTTTCGTTTCAAAAAATCTACAGCTAGCACTTCATTTTCATAACTCCCAGTGGTACGTGGTCCTATATTCAATAACTCTTTTAAATCATTCCGTGCCCTTTCGGCAATGAAAGCATCTGGTTGATTTTTCTGAATTTTTTTTAAACAAAAGGCTTTTTAATCGGTTGACTAAATAAGTTTAAATTACTTACTTCATCTGAAATTTGAAGCGGTGTCGGCAAGCTCTCCTCAATCAAGTAGGCTATTCCATACAAACCAAATAGATAGACTAAAAGTATTAATGCAACTATGGGATGCACTTTGTGAATGTTTTCTTTTTTAGAATACTTTTCCGCATCTTCTATTATAAAGTATTCTTTTTCTACACCGTTACTTTCGCGTCTCTTTCGCATTTTCAATATTTGTATTTTCACAACTGTTAATTCTGCGTATTACAAATAAAAATATTTAATGAAAAGATTTTAAAAAGCTAGGCAATTAAGTAAGGTTCATAAGCAAAACCGAGAATAGGCGGACTTTAACAGAACCGCACTCAGTTCACTGATGCAAATACACGTGCAATAAATAACATGTTTATAAAAAATGTTTTTTTTTTAAATAAGAGGCAATTCTGGCGCGTACTAATACTAAATAGTGCTAAATTAATTACTCTAATAGGTAGTACAAGCGATAACGATTGATAACAATATCTGTAAAGGCGCTCTCTCACAGTGGATATGCACCTTATTCTTATTATAATAAGCAAATAATGCGACGAGATTATATTGCCTTATTTTTTGTGCACGTTGATTTTGTTCATGAAACTACTCCTTAATTCGAACCTGTTAAAAGTCCGCGAATTTCTTGGCTTTATTCATAAGTTTGCTTTATCGATATTTAAGAACTTACCTAATCTTTTGGGTTGAAGGGGCTAAAATAGAGAAAACAGTATTTAAGATCGACGTGGCACAGCCCCTTATTAGTTAGCGACATTAACGTTACATGCTGTCTTTTTCTCTATTTGAAATACTTTTAGCAATCTTTATCCTAATTTGTTTAACAAATCTTATCTTTTACTGGATTATTTCCTTTCCTCGTTACGTTGCGATAACTGTTATTCACATGAATAAACGTGAAATGGTAAGAGTTATCAAGATTGTTGTCGTTTTTTACCTTATTTAATTCTTTAAGCTATTAAAATCGTTGTAATTATAGATCGATACAGAAAACAGTAAGCAATGAGTTTTTTTATAGATGGTCCGTCACAAGGTATTTAAGATACAGGGTGTCTACTAGCCGTATGACGGTTTTTATTATTAAATAGCTTTTTGTGTGTTGATCACAAAATAGAATAAATAACGAATTTATAAACTAGAAAGATGGAGATTTTATTACGGATTAGTAATCCAGAAACCTGACAATTAAAACAAATGAAAGTATCAGTTTATTTTCTGTCGTAATGAACAGAAGCGGATTTAGGTTTGATTGCGCCCTAGGCCTATTTTGATATGACGCCCTTTTTGTTTTTTAAAGGTGTATATAAAATATACAGGTTGCCCCATAAATAACAGTTAAGCTTCAGGTAAACATCTTCTTCTACGAGTACTTATTGCAAAAAGACAATTTCTTTTCAGCTTAGTTTTCTTGTACAAGTGGTCAGAAGTTAACATCTTTAACACTAAATAAACAGAAACCAAAAAATGGAATCCAAATGAAGCTATTACCAATTCAACAAATAAATGTGTTGAAAAATTGAATTTTTACCAAAAAATAGATATGACAAACATACATGTCTTGGGTGTACCGATAAAATTAGTTGCCAGCAATTTTTTCAAGTTTTGACAATTTTATGGTCTATTATCACTGGAATAAAATTGATAAATCTTTGATATCTTGCGATACTTTGGTTCCTGTATTCAAATAATCTTGTATTTGCCTGCAGCGGCGTTTCCAAGTTTAAATTTCTTTTTTGGTTCGTGTGACAAATCTAAGTACGTTGGAACATTCGTGTTTTCATTTTTGACATATTAAGAGGTTGAGGGAGGCTGCTATTTAAAGCTGTATTGGCATTTATAATAATAAAAATATAAAAAACAATTGCTGTGGCAAAAAACAAAAATTTGAGAAAAATTATTCACTTTATATTTTTATAATTCCGGAAATTTTCACAATTGGTCAATTATTATTTTTTTTTATTTCAATAATTAAATACTTAACCATGTTACGGTATAATTCTCTGGTGGAAAAAAATAATATTTTTGAAACATTTCTAAAATCTCTCAAATTTTGCGGCGCCTCATATTTTGGCGCCCCCCAAATCTTGCCGCCCTAAGACCGGGCCTCACGGGCCTAAGCTTAAATCCATCACTGATAATGAATTGGTATCGGAACAACGTGTTTTTAGCATTGAGCAATATTTTAAGAACAAATCTCTCTTAACAGTACCGAGAAAGCTTTGATGTCATTCTAATGTTGGATAATCATGGACCAATGCTTTCGAGCAACAAAATTATTGCTTGGGCGACTAACTCTTGAAATACTGGGAATTCTTAGTATTGGAAGGGATGGTCTTTCTCGTAGGGTTCGGAATGAAGCAACTGTCAAAATTGTACATAATTCTGTAGAAAATACTCCTCAAGCGTGGGTTGGCATTGGATATAAACCAACATTAAAAGTCCACTCTTATAAGCTGCAAGTTGCGTAGCATAATGAAAATGATAAGGCTGTTCGTATAAACTTTTTGTAATTACAAGATAAATTAATCGAAGATCCAAGATAAGTAAACAATTTGCTCCTGTCAGATGAAACACATTTTAATTTAACGGAGTATGTGAATAAGCAAAATGTGCGCTACTAGTGCTTTGAAAACCCGAGAAATTGCCCGAAAAGCCACTACATTCTGAAAAAGTAACATTTCTTTGAAGAAAATGGCCAAACTGTTAATGTTAAGAAATATCGATGGTGAATCCATCTGGTTTCGGCAAGATGGTATTCATACGGCAAAATGAAGCATCGCAATATGTTTCTTAAGAAAGCTGTCACTGTCCGCATTTTGCTTTAAGTATTGCTTTAAATGTATTAATTTAGCATGAATTTATTGTTCTATTTCCTCTTAAACGCCTGTTAAAAATTCTTGCGTTGTTGACATTATCCCCCAAGGTTTATTAAAAGATATTTATGGAAATTTATAGGCGATTTTTTATATTTCATTGCTGGTACGTGCCTTCTAGGGTAAAAGATACAGGATTTTTGGCACCAAAAGACAGATGTACTTTTTGGAATTCAGTCAAGGGACCCACGCATAGTGTAAGTAAAGAGCGAATTATAGTGTAGTTCAATGACTAGGGAAACTTCCATTCATAGTATATTCGTTTACGTATTTACTTCTTTCCTATGGTAAACCAAACTTTACTTAACACTTTAGTCACGTTTCGTCTCGACAAGCGCCCTCGGTTAAGGGTGAAAATTCAGGTCTCTCTCGTCAGCTTTGTGGGTGAAAAGATGTGAGTGGACTCTCGATACAGTAGAATTCGTCGTTAGAAGTTCGCTTCGTTTGAGAATTTGTGCTTCTAGGTGGAAATTTCATCAAAGGTGGCTTCGTAAATTCAATGAAAATCTGTGAATTTAGTTTTCTGTGAGAGCAAAGTATTTGCTGAACTTAGACCGGACATTCCGAAAACGTGATAGTGTTTGAAGTTGCTCTTTCTGATTTCCCTTTGGGTTTGATCGAAATACTCATTTAAACATCTTGTGAGAGAGTGCCCTTGTTTTGTTGTTGCAAGGAAAGAACTATTTTGTTAAATAATTCTGTATACCCTTCGACGCACCTGAATATCGCAATAGACATTGTGCTGTGAATAAATAATTCTAAACATTTATGGATTAAACAATGCTGAAAGTGTTCATGGGAGTTTAAGTTAAAAACTTGGTGGCGTGCGAACGAATATCGCCCTCTAAATAGTCTTTCAATTAATTTTGCTATGAAAAGTCAAATTTTTCTTAACCTTTTGACATTATGAAATGCCAGTTTTTAATAACTGCCGTGAAAGGATGCTTGGGAAGGTTATGAAATATTTATTACGTAACTAGTTATATAATGAAATGTCAACGGTAATAAATCAATAACGATTTGGAACAAATTTTATTATTTATAGATATTAAAAACTAAATTGGAACAAGTATAGTTAGTGAAATGAACTGCATCTGAAGCTTCTGAGATTTCTTTGTGAACTGTGATTTGCTCTGTTGTCACGTGCGTAATAGGATCTCCTCCCAAAACGTCTTTAGCAATACTTTTCTTCTACATTAGTTTTCGTTTGTGGAAGAGTAATTTTAAAAAGCTGTTTTCATCTACGACATCTTGTACACAGGTTACCGAAAAAAGTTTAGATACAAAACTCCTCATTCATTTCATACAAAATCTATTACGCTACGGTACAAACTTGAAATTCCAATCTGCGCGCCCTCTCGTGGCGGCGGCAATAAGCTTTGAGCCATAAAATTGAATGCGAAACCAGCGGCGAAACCAGGCGAAACACGAAGTACGTGCAAAGCGTAACATTTCAATTTTTTAATTTTAAAAGCTGCATGCAATTGAAAGCAAACAAAATGAGTGTAACGATAACATGGGGCTTCCAAAATGTAAATATTATTTGTTTTTTGGAGTAAAAGTTTAAGTAAAGGAAAGAAATTAGTTGAAAGTTGTCGTGCCGGTAAAGTGAAGGAAAAAAAGTTGATTACATAAAACATTATTAACAAGGACGCAGAAAACTGTGTTTTATTAAATCATATATGCACTATTGTATTAAAACAATCACTATAATCTTGTTAATATTTAGGAATAGTGAATAAAACCTTCCTGGGACGTATATTGAAAAACTATACAGGGTGATCATTTTAAAACTTTCCACCTCGAATAACTCTTTAATTAGTGAAATTATCAAAAATTGCTGAAACGCTTCGAGTTTATCTTGGAGGGGGATATTTAATAATCTACTCTAGTTAGTTAGGAAACTTTCATCCTCTTCACCCAAACACCCCCTCCCCAAAATTTTAAATGGCATTACCCCATTTGTGATATATTATTTTAAAGGGTAAAAGATTCTCAATCTTTTACATCAAAGAAAATCAAAATCGGCCCAGCCGTTCTTGAATTAGAGATAAAAATGTATTTACTAATTAAAGAGTTATTCAAGGCGGAAAGTTTTAAAATGATTACCCTATATATGGAAAACCCCCTATACACGGGTCTAATATTTTCGGTTAAGACAGCTGAGGCAGCGTCAGTTTCGTAAAAGCCAATTTTAGCCATTTTCCGACCCTTAACATTTTTCTTTCATATCCCAAGACTTACAACCACTTCCTTACCGAAAAATAATAAGACATTCTTTTCAATGGAATTTGGATCCGCAATTTAAACACGTGCAAACCATACCTTGGTTATTGATTAATCCTTGGAAACGTACTACAACTTTGCGAGTTAGTGTTGCTATTTCATAAAGTGATGATGAGAAAACGATAAAGAATAAACAACTAGTTGCAGAGTTGAAAGGAAATAATGGAAGCAATGAGATTCATCTTGTGGGAGCCCCTTTCCTTTGCCCCTATACGCATTGCAGGGGTTGCGGAGTGGTTTTTACGCCACTGATATTCATAATAATAACGCATTAAACATTTCAAAATATTAAAGATAATTTCATTCTAATTAGTATTAGTTCACATAAGTAACCAACTTATTACAGTATTACAATAAATTTCTTTGTGCATTATTTACTACTTATGGTGCTCATTTGACAGATATTATCCACTTTATTTTTCTTGTTTGTTTGTAATCGCGTCTAGGAAAGCTATAAAATTCCAATTTTGTGTTCTTCATTTCTGTACTTTTACACCCGAAAACGCAACAACCGCGACTGTTATATTGCACCTTGTTTTATATTGTTTTGCTTATTTAATACAGTCTAATGTGTACAACAGCGTTTTGACGGCTCATTAGTATCTTCTTTAGATACACGAGGGCGCTGCAGTCGTTTGTATCGTAGTGTTGGGCGAGATCCAAACTAACAAATCATACTGTACATAGAACACTAGCTTATTATCAATAATGTGGTAACTACAGAAAACTGTATTACCAACAACCTGTTTTAAAAACAGTAGATTCAAAATCACTAGTACTATCGCGGCAAAAAAACCGGGGCATCACAGAGGTTTTAAAATTACCCTTTGTAAATCTCGGTTTCAGTTTAAAAAAGTATTATGTTCTGTATTTATCTGAACAAAGAATAAGTATCAGTTTAACAGTAAAGCCATAAATAACTTCAATAGAGTTAATTCTTAGAAAAGTAAAAGTGGTTTTGCAATTTTTAGTTTTTAAAATGAATCTTGTAATCCGCAAATAAATCAACTCTCCTTTTCTAGAATATTCAGTTTTTTAATAATAATGAAAACGATCCCTACTTTTGCTACAAGGTACTAATTAGTAATTGTATTATTTTTGATATTTTGTTTATTATAATGTAGGATATTTGCTGTTATCAAACAACTATTCACTAGCTTATGGTTTATGATTATATAATTCTAAAATCTTTTCTATAATTATGCTATTTAGTTAATGATGTCATTTACTGTCAAAATATATACAATTTAACAAAAACCATTCTTCAAGCTAAATCGACTTGGTAAATACTTTATTTACAAAATGCTTCCTTTTGTTGCTGGTATTTACGAACTACTACTATCTTATTCATTGAAGTGACAATTGTAAAATCGGTTTTTTATTTGTTTTTTATTAGTAAATAAATAAAGAAGAAACATTTAAAAATATGGTTCGAACAAGTATAATTACTGACTACAGAATCTCATACTACTACTAATCCTATTCACTACTTCTTTCTTTTTTTTTCACACAGTTTACGGTGTGGGTTTTATACACTTGACAAACGTTTTCGAACATTTTTCTTTTTCTTTCGACGTCCCTTCAACACTCCTGTTTCTTGCTCCAACAGAACACCTTTCCGACAGTAACTTTTTATTGCTACCACAACCGCAGCAGTTAATGTCTCACTTGTGAATTCTTCTAATTTCTTTTCTTTTATTTTGGTGGTTCCACTTTTTTTTAACATTCGGTTTTCTTATCTTGTCAAGACCATCTTCTTCTCTCCCTTAAATCATATATACTCCGTAGATAACGCCTTCTGCATTTAGCTAATGCATTTGGTTTGTGCCAACATTCAGTCATTGTAGCGCATGCGCAATAAGTAAATCTTGTAACTTCAAAAATCATTGGAGTACTTACGCAAATTTCTTACAGAGGCAACATAAATATGTCAAAAGGCAGCAATAATGTTATTTTATTTATCCTTGTATCTATAGACTATTGTATGACCCAGGAACAAAGAAAAA
>VTPC01001115.1:0-54693 GCA_011009095.1 Ignelater luminosus
AAAAAAATTCGGTAGTAAAGATCAATTTATTTAATGATATTAAAAATGTTAAATTTATTCTTGGATATCATGGAAAGGAAACGGAAAAATTGAGTTTTTAGTTATAGTTTGTACCATAAATGGATAAAAGGAAGTTTTTTAAATAAAAGTTACAAAATTTATGTTTATTTAATAAATGATAATGACATGGCTTTGAGTGTTACAAAATTGATTGTTACAGACTGTAGTAGATAATTGTGCGTGTAGGAAATGAAACAGTAATACCATGCAATAGCAAAAGCTAAGCAAATTAAAATCTGGAAGTTAGAAGCTTTTAGAATATAAAACTTGTTGTCACTTTGAGCTGAAACTTCCTGAAGAATTAAAAAAAATGCTGGAAATGTTATGAATACCCGAAACTGACCACCGAATGGAATGTAATCATTGTAATCAAAAATGAGGTGCGTGTTTGTTTTATAGTTCCAATGACCTTAGTTGAATTTAAAAATCTTTTTGCAACTTCGTGTGAATTATGGCCGGTAAACAAAGTTTGTTTGATCTAATTAAATCTTTGGGACTTTTGTGTTCATTGTTGAATTTTTAACATTTCCACCATAGCTTTGAACGCTAGCTGCACAAAAATCTAGCGAATGCTGACTGACTTGTAAATGATATTTTTAATGAAGCAACAATTGTTCACTTGGATCATTTTACCACTGCTAAGTACTCAGACCTGATCAAAGATTGCAACTGAAACATTATTTATCAAAATCTTGAGTGTCAGAACAACAATGAGAGAAAGTTACTGCAAACCTTTTAAGTTTATACTTGAATTGAATTTGTCAAAGTCATTGTAGAGCTTTAATTATTTCATCACTTTTTATTACTCTTGTTCCTATTCGATTTGATTTACGTAGAAGTAGACTGGTTAGGTTTTGCAGTAAAAAGATCATTATTGGGATATTTATAAATGGAAGCCTAAATTCTCTTGCCATTGTCGTCAGATGTCTTCCTTTGAAGAGTTTTGGCGCTTTCATTCTTTACTGGATCCAAATAGAACTGAGAAAAATATTTTTAACTCGAATAGTGCTTGTCAAATATGAATCTGACAATAAAAATAGCAAAATATCATTACTCAGGTAGTTCCAGTTTAAGATTTTTTGATAATCTGTAGACCAGTGGTTCTCAACCTTTTTTCGGTCGCGGAACACTTTTGAATGTAAAAAAAATCTTGTGGAACACTAGAGTTGATAATTATATGTTAAACAAGGAGACTCGAGTCATAAAACTAACAACAGAAATATTTAAGAATATTATTTTTACTAACAACTATAGATTACAAACTGCATAGAAAACATTAATTTCAAAAATAATTATTACACTAATTGAAAACTAAAATAACCTTTTTCTAACAAATAGTATTTTTGAATTCTTTTAATGCGATATTTGAGGTTGGTCTCCTTTAAAGGTTTCAGCAATATCGGGTCTAGTAAAAGGTATAGCTGCTCTCATTTTTTCTTCTAAATTAGTAAGTCGTTCCCGTATTATAGTTTTTATATTGGTTAATGTTGAGAAACCGAACTCACACAGATATGATGCTGGAAATTGTAACAAAATTTTAAGGGCCTTTTTAGAAAGCGCTGGGTATTCTGCTTGGACAGAAATCCAAAATTCCTCAAGAGTTGTTTCGGAAAATTTCATTTTCATAGTACGATCCGTTGACAAAGTAACCAGTTCTTCTTCTTCACGTTAGGAAAATTCATTACTCGTTGTATTAACTCTGACAAATAAATTTCGTATCCAGTCGTAACATTCAATATTTAAGGATGCTAAGTAATTCTTAACCTTTTCTTCCAGGAACGTTAAATGTACTTTTATAACGGAAAGAATTTCTTCGAAGTTTTTATCTTGAAGTGAAGGAAACATATTTACTGCACTTTTTTTCTAATATACTATTTTTCTAAAGGGATCTTTTTCTTAAATGCTGACAGTTTGTCCGTCGATGTTAGGCTATTTTTATTTCTTTCTTGAATATTTGTATTAAGGCTATTTAAATATTAGAAGTATCGGCTAAATATGCCATTTTGGCACACCAAGTATCACTGTTAAGGCATTTTGCAAAAGAATCTGTCCCTTAATTCTGGAAAAAAGCCAACAATTCATTTTTAAGTTCTCAAATTATACATCGTACTTTACCCCTAGATAATCATTTTACTTCAGTGTGCAAAAAGAAAGTTTCGTATATTAGGCTTCCATAGATAAGCAAAGCTTTCTAAAGAGGTAAGTTTTCGAAGGTCTTGACTTAATGTAATTTACCATATTTACAGTTTGGTCCAATACAGATTTTAATGGTGGAGATGTTTTCGAAACTAGGGATTCTCTGTGTAAAGAACAGTGCGTGCATATGATATCTAAGTTTTTTGTCTTTGCAGTGTAACAGAGCCTATCATTGATGGAGCACCGTCCGTACAAATTCCTACACATAGATCCCATGATATTTTAAATGCCCTAGACTGCTCAAAAAAATTAGAGGAACACTTTTCCATTACATTGTAATTTTATTATAAGGGAAAATCTACCAATATAATATTATCATTTTAAAGGCTCTGGTAAAAACTTAAAACAATCGATGAAAATTATTTCACAAGTTGCAATAATACCCTTAAATGAATAAAAGACAAATTTGCTACCAAAAACAAAATGATATTAAATTTGTTAATTTTTTGTTTTTAAAAGGTAGCATGTTTTGACACAATGGAAGCTTGTTGTAAATGTCAAAATTTAGTTATTACAACTAAAATGGAGCATCTTAGTAAAGTTGAAGTGGCTTGTGCTGTTGGTTTAATTTAAAATAGAACCGGTATTAGAGAAATAGCAAGATTTGTAGGGGTGAGTTCTTCTGTCATCCAACGTGTTTAGACTCGATTTCGGGAAACTGGTCTAGATAAGAGACGACGTGGACAAGGTCGGAACAGAAAAACAACGCCGATTCAGGATCGATTTTTGGTTTTTTCGGCATTACGCAATCGCACCTCCTTTACTAGGAAGCATCAATACACTCTTTGAGCGACTAATGGCTTAGACGCGTCTGACCAGACCGTTAGAAACAGATTAAGAGAAGCCCATTTAAGGTCAAGAAGACCAGTGCGAAAAGCAGTTTTAACGCGACGCCATAAAATTGGCCATGTAATCATGTTTATTGGTAACTTCAGCATTGGCGACTTATTTTCTTCACAGACGAGTCAAGGTTTTGTCTTACGCGTTGTCATGGTCAAAGTCGTGTTTATAGACGTCCAGGTGAACGCTACTCATCAACTACTATACAAGAAACTGTAAAATTCGTTGGTGGTTCGTTAATGGTTTGGGGCGGAATTAGCTTAGATAACAAAAGTGACCTTGTAGGCTAGACGCTTAACGTTATGCCAATTTTATTTTAGAGGAGCATGTAGTCCTTGCTGCATATGGAATTGGTCCGAATTTTATATTCTTGCAGGATAACGCAGGACTGCACACCGGACCTTGGATTGGCCGGCCTTAAGTCCAGGCTTAAATCCTATTGAGTCACTATGGTGTATGCTCAATAGTCACACTGCAACAACTCAGTGATGCCCTAAATGAAGTAGGGGGAAATATTCCTCAGGATAACATCCGAAGGCTAAATGTCTTGCAGATGCCAACAAGTTATCAACGCCCATGGGGGTCACACACGCTATTAAGAATGAACGAAAAGCATCCCAGACCTCTACTCGCATCTACAGTTTATTTGATTTCATTTCACACGTGGAGTTACGACATAATACAGTCAAAAATGTCTTGTCCTGTTGTACATTCGACAAGTTCTCTGCGGTATTGAAATTGATTCACTATTTCATTTTCATTAACGAAACGAACGAACCTTGATGAGCTTTGCCACTGATGTAAGTAGACTCGTTAATCTGCAGAGTTAAATATCGTTTGGAAAGTTTATCTGTAACTGTTTCCTGAATATTATCTGACATATCCTTAATTCTTCTTTTTGTAGTATCGTCTGAAAGAGGAATTTTCATTCTTTCGTTTTTTGCATCGTTGCCAAACATAATTTTTATGTAATACAAGAGACTTTGCTGTGGTATGTGGTTTTAATTTTAATATAATTAATTCCGCTACCTTATAGGAAGCAAGTTGAGCCTTATCGGAAATTTTGACAGTTTTTTCAAAATGTTTTAGTATTTGCATGTCCATCAGTCTCTTGAAATAATCTTTAGTTTTTAAAGCAAGATTGGCATGCTTGGTACTAAAATGACGTTTCAAGTTCGCAGAAACCATTGAGCTATCCAGCACTTTTTCTCCACATGCAATACATTGTGGAATTTGACAGTCTTTCTCATCAGTTTATGTAAATCCGAAACTTAAATATTCGTGGTCGTATAATTTTATCTCGTGTATGAGTCGTAATTTACAGCAACATAATTGTTACTACTTCCATCATTGATAGTTTGCTCAGCATCATGTTTTTGTTTAATAAATTTATCCATTTTGCGGTATTAGGATGGCAAATAATTTAAGGTATTAGTATTATCTAATTTAAGCAACAAAGTTGCTAGGCAGATTTTCGATTCTACTACCCTTCTTGCATCTAAAGTAACCTCAAAGATAAAAGTATCTTCGATTCTGTTTCATGCAGATGAACTTTTTCAGAATTTGACATTCGATGATGACAGTACGGCGCGAGTGTGCACCGCGTGCAAGATTTGTTGCTCTATCTCAACGAGGACAGTTCAGATGATAAATAAAATAAATAAAAATGACAAAAGACTTTTTGCGTTATGTACTACTAACCTTCAATAACAACTTCTTCATATAGAAATTGTTCAAGAAGCGACTTCTCTGCGTTTACAGCGCGCACATGCTGCCAGTTCGGTTTTGTGCATGCTGGTGCATGCCAGCGTTGCCAAGTTGAGGAATAAATCCCTCGGCGTAAGGATTTTTTACCAGCAAAGGGATTGATGGATTTTTGATTAAATATCTAGTAGATGTAGGAATTTTTAAAAAAATTTATAAAAATTTTTAAATCTAAAGAAAAGATCAAGATAAATCTTTCAGAATTTCTATAGACCTTTAGTCCTGTACAACTTTAATTGTACCCACTTTTGAATTATGTATATCACGAAAAGGATTTTTTTCACCTTCATATCTTGTAACCGTTTGTTGCTATACTACTGAATGGTAACTTAATTGCGTGTTAAATCGATTCTGTTTGATTGTATTTTAACCAGACCAAATCTTATTGTATTGAATTGAAAAAAGCAATTTAAACGCTCATAATATTTAAATTTTTTTATTCAAGGTCATGCTAGTCATTCTAACGTTAGAATCTCAAGAACAATGAAACAAATTGGTTGGTACCACCTTGTTTTATGTAAAGAAAAAACACACATAACATTCACTTGCAATTTTTATCTTTTTGTAGAGAACCTTCCAAAATTATAGAAAAATTAAACAAACAAAAGAAGTGAAACACATCGTGTATACACGAATATAACAAATAGCACCTGCTTAAAAACTAGTTAAATTATACAGTAAAAAAGCCACAGCACGAGAAAATGTTTTTAAGAAAATTATGGTCGGGTTTCTTGAAGTTTCTAAACGCTAATAATAATTGATCACACAGATGAGGGCAACGGTAATTAACCTAAAAAAGAAATAATAAATGAATAAATTAAAAACAACTGAAACATACAATAAAATTTGTAATGGAACCACTAAATCTTCTCTGTTCTCCTCTTTAGAATATCCTACTAGTATGTAATTAATATTTAACTGCAATTAACGATCTATCAAAACCAGTTAGTTCTTGTAAATTTGCATTTAATCGTTTCCTGCGTCCTGTTTAAAGAAATCTAATTTAATGTCTGTTAGGTTCTTGTTTTTTTTGCAAACTTTTATAATAGATCTGAGACTGTGATATAGTTTGTATTTCCTAAATTATTGTGTAATACGTCAATGTTATTAATGATACCCTACTTTATTTACATAATATTTTGCATGAATAATAATTACGAAAAGAAAATAAAGTGAACTAAATTGCTACAACCGTAACTTCTAACGCAGTAGAATTTATTATAATGATCACATATTTTGACGATAAAACCAGGTTAAAAATTTTCTGCTGCCGTTATAGTTTTACTTTTGTCCTTGATCACATAGTGCTGGTTGTTCAACGTAGTGTACTCCTACTTGAGTATCTGCTTTTGTTTGTTCCGCTTTGTGGGGCGGAAATTCGAGCTGCAACTAGAAGAGGCAGTGAGCGGAAGTGCTTCATTATAAATATACATCTTGACACACATGCGTGCGTTCGATGGCGGTGCTAAAGCTTGACCACTGTCTGGAAATCAACCTATATTTTGTTTTGCTTTTGTACGTTTTGTTTTGATACACATCTTTAATTGTGTAAAATAAAACCTACAAACTGCGAATTTAAAAATTTCTATACTGTACAAAGCAATTACTAGAAAAGAGAAACAGTAAAATCTGCTTGCTTGCACAGCGTGATAGCCATGATAGTTAATAATAGTTTGATGGCATGTCAGTACCGGATCATTAGCACTTATATGTCTCGACTTTATTGAATTCTGCTAATTATGCTATTTATTAATTTTAATACGAAATAACTCGCTCAAATCGATCGAATAAACGTTCTTTTTTTGGAAAGGGAATCTCGGTACAGTTAATTGAGGTAATTCAAACAAACAGTCATTATCCAACACAAAAGTAAGTAGAAGAAAAGCTCATTGTTTTCCAGTTTCGAAAAAGTTCACGGAGAAGCAGTGATGGGGCATTTCAACAGAGATATATCTTGCTTTATAAGTGTGAAATTACTTCTGAAAGTGGATCAATTATAAGATGATGTTCAATTGAGTGTATAAATGCAAATAGAATAATAAACTAAAGTAGCAAATAGATAGAACTTGACCCCGAACCTGACTTTCTCACATGTAGTACCTTGAGAAAATATAACGCAAAGCATTCGCAGTTTCCACAATTCTTGACTGCTTTACGACAATTACTATTTCTGGAAATTTGTTTTCAATCCTCAAGCATTTCAGATTCTCATTTTCCGCCTTTCTATTTTCACTAATAGGCAGTGGCGTAGCAAGCGATATTAGCGCCCCGGAAAACTATGCTACAATCTTTGAAACTTAAAACCAAACTTTCCTAGTTTTAAGAGCAGCAAACTCGGTTATCGTTTCTTAGAAATCTATCTGGTTTGTAAGTTCTTGCTCAATGGACAATACAGCCAGATTGGGCAACTTCAGCTGGCTCATACTGGACCTCAAGTAGGACTTAATCAGTTTTAATATTGAAAAGCTCCTTTCGTAGTTGGCAACAATGATATCGATGGTCAAATTCGCAACAGTATCACCAGGTTAGTGATGGAGATATTAAGGTTATACTGTTCGATAAACTGTAACAGTTCCAGCTGTCCTTCCTGCATGAGCCTTTGGTGGTTCTGAGATGCGTCGATAAAGTTTCCAAGACGATTTCGTTCCATCAAGATTTCCACCTTATCAATTTCATCCGGGAAATTAACTGAATCGCAGACATTCCGGATTAAAGAGGTATGCGGAGAATTTCTTCGCCAACTCTTCTAATTGTTCAAACCTTGAACTAATCTCTTGAATTATCCGGTCCATGAATGCGAATACTCCCAGGCTTAGTTCTTCTTGGTAGGTTAAGATTGCATCCCGCGATTGATTACTGAAAAACTTCTGGGCTCAACTTGAATTCCAAGTTTCTTGCACAACTATCTCGAGTAGGTGAAACTACGGTCCAGTCCCTTGGTCTGCAAGTAAACTTGAGCATCGTTAATCTCACGAAGGACTTCAGACCAAAACCCGGGGTAACAAAGGAAAAAAAAACCACTGCATTGGTGGGGACAGCACCCCAGCATCCGACCAAGTGACTGCATTTTCTGCTCTATCGGTGCTTAACTCTTCGAAAACATCCAGGATCTTGGAAAAATGAGTCTTCAACAATTTGACGGCTTCTTGTCTTGAGCTCCATCGGGTGTCAATCAGGCTTTTTACCCCTTGGTCAGTAGCAGCAGTCAAGACGTCCTAACGATCGGTTGATGACGAGAATAACAAATATATTTTCTCTACCGCCCTGAAAAAGGTAACAGATTCCGAAGTGATGAAACCAGCGCGAACTCCAACTAGATTCAAAGAGTAATTAATGCATGCGACGAACTGAGCAGCGTTATCGTAAGCTTGACCTCTATAGTTTTCAATGTTAAGTCCATCTTAGTCGATCTTCTCCAAACTCATTTTCATCTGTTCACCGTTTTTACCTTTGGTTTCAATGAAATCAACAAGGGACTCTATCGCAGCTACCTTGGACCCTTTGATTTTCACATACCGCAAAATTTGATTAGTTTGATCCGTGCGGGAAACATCCGGCATGCTATGGAAGACGATGCAGAAATACTTGACTTCTTTCACTGCTTAAATGATTTTTTCCCTACTTGATCGCCTAGTACGTTGATAAACTCCTTCTGGATCTGGGATGATAGGTGACGGTCTTCGTGTTTTCTAACTTGATTTTTGTCAGGTGTTCGCTCAAAATAAGATCATATTTCACCAGTAGGTTCACCAACTCCAGAAAGTTTCTTCTGCTGCTTTCACCGTCCAAATTCTCCCGCTTCCATTTTCGTTATTTTAAATATTTTTATGTCAATTATCTTCGCCAAGGTTTCGAAATCGCCTTTTCTGACGTAAGTGCTGCCTTAGTTTCGTTATTTTTGTCCTCTATAGTCTGTGCTTTTTATTTGTTATTTCTCGGTTTATTTTATTTCTTAACCACCTTTTTAATTTCTACTTTGATGTGTACATTAATCCCGGTAAGTTTACTGTAATTATTTAACCATTTTGTTTAGTTTCTCAATCATTTTTCTCAATTTTTCAATTTCTTCTTCGTCGCTTGTCTCTCTTGATCTTTTATAGCTACATTTTGTTATCTTCGCTATGTTATCTGATGTGTTTTCTTCTGGCAGCGGGTTGGCTCCGTCTCTGTCTTGTCCTGGGGGAGGAGGACTTTATATTCCTCAGATGAGTGCTGTCTGTCCCCTCTTGCTCCTGCATGTCTTATGCGCTTACCGCTTTTGTGCTCCTTTTTGTAGTTTGTTCGAGAATTCTCATTTTTCCACCTTCTGATTATACTGAGCACTCTCTGGCTAACGCGACGGTCGGGAATAGCTTGCTTGTTCCATTCTGAGTTTTTTAGTTTTTTTCATTAATTCACTCCACCGCGACTGTTAACGCGAGTGCATTTTATCCCCACTACCAGGTTCCATTATTATTGCTGATCATCGTTTCTTGTTGCAAAAGCTTTTTTAAGTATTGTCATATTCCTGGTTGCGTTCATAGTTGATCTATCTTTATCTCGACCCTCTCTCGCTTTGCTATCTTCAGCACACCTGCTACCGGAGTTGCTTACCCTGATCTCCAAAGGTCTTATACTACACCACGAAAGGTTTGGGTTGAGCATTTGGATGGGAAAAGCCAGGCGAAGATACGTGGTATAAGCACCGTGCGTTGTGCATCACCATCTTTTAGACTTCAACCTAACTTAACCATTTTTTTAACGAGGGTGGTGAAAAGTTCTCGTGGATACTTCTCTGCCCATACGATATGGTATGCCTTATTTTGACAACCTTATATCTATGATATTATCTGCATTTATGCCTTGGCTGTCAATAAATTAAAGTTCTCTTTCGTAGTTCTTTCTATCTGTTGCCTACGATGATTGCGCATTCTGGATCATCATCATCTCGTTTCTTTAACTTCTTCAAATATGTTCCGAAGCTCCCCTATCTCATTTGAAGCTGTTTTAAGAAATAATTTCGTTGTCTATGCTTTCTATTATTCCAGTTTTTAATTTTTTATTATTAATCTTCTTGTCTATTGTGTTTTATCATTGTTTTGTTGCCATCTTTGGTTCTAGTTTTCGCAGTATATTAATTAATATTTTCTTTATTTTGTTTTTCTTGATATATTCTGCTACTACCCTGCAGATTTATCGGGATTAATCCCGCAATAACCATTGCTGCTAAGTATGGTGTCGTTCAGTAAGCGCTAGTTATTGTTAACACCATCTGCTTCTGGATATTGGGTAACATTTTATGACCTTCTCGTAACCTAACTTATCCTGATGTAACCTAACCTAAAGGTAAATGTAAAAGTAAATTGGACTTTCTTCACTTGGTGAGTTTGGTCTAAAACATACGTGAACAATTCCTAAAGCGTGTCCCAATGCAATTATAATGAACAACACATGTCAATATCAGACAGTTCGAGAGATTCAAAAATAGAAAATGAATGATTTTCAACAGAAAAGGTAGCAAATGAATTGAAAACTGAAACGGACATTCACCTTGTGACCTAACAGTTTGATTTAATTAGAATCGACTTAGGCATGACTTACCTAGTAGGACGACATACCCAAATGTGGAGGAAGCAAATATTGCTGTTATTGATTATTACAGATTCAGCACGATACTACAAGAACTTAGCAAACCAGAGATATTCAGAAATGGTAAAGATACAAATGCCCCGAAAAAAGATTTTTTAGCATATTGGACATCATCCACAAAATAAATAAACAAACAGACTTAGAGGTGTCTGTGAAAGTAAGAGTATAACAAGGAACCAAGAAGGAACTAAAAAGTTATTGAATTAGTACAAGGCAAGTAAAGGAAGATTGCGAAAGCAGGGGAATAAGCAAATGCCATATCTATGCAAAGAAATCTCCATCAAAACAAAACACGGGTAAAATCTGTAGAAGTAGGAAATCTTAACTTAACTTAAATTTACATGACTATCGAATGATGTGGAAGACATACTGCAGAGAAAAAGACAAAAATAATCTTGGGAATAATTTGTGAAAATGTCAAAGAAATTGGAAAGAATATATTAATTAGCAAGTTGATAAACTCAAGACAAATAAAAGAAAAGTTTTGTGGACGAGATCTTAAAGCGTAAGAGAGGTAAGATCCAAAGGTGAAAAGTACGATTAATAATTTTGTGAATTAATTAACTTAACTAAGTCATTCTTAAAGATAGATAACTAAACTAGAAAGACAGAAAGGATTTTAGAAAATCGAAGATGAGAAGTAAAGAACGAACTCCAAGTTGTAAAAATTAATAAATGTGGCGAATCCATAAGCCTAAACCCATTTGACATTTATTAATGCGAAAAAGATCATGCAAGAATTTAAAGACATAATTCAAGATTAATTAATTAACTAGGAACCACAAAGGAATAAAAATCGAAGGAAAGAGTCCATACAAGTAACTAATGAGCTAATTTCCAAGTCCCCAAATCTTCTAGTGATATTTTAATCAAAATTGGCTGAATGCTTAATGCTGTAGGTTCGTATCTGGTATCCGCGAGATTTGAATCTGTGGACTAACTGTTCTCACTAAGGTTTTGCATGATCATCATCACTAAGGAGGACCCTAGCGCGAGAAGGTAAGTGTAGTGAAACTAGCAGAGACTGCCAAGTAACTTGCTACATTAACTATTTTCCTCCGGGAAAATAGGTTCATATGATCTTTTTTGTATTATTCTAAACCTTCTTCGATGCGCCTTCCTTTGCTTAAGCTGTAGAGAAATTATTTCCTTATTTTCGTATAAATTACTTCAGCAATTAGAAAATCTGCTTGCAATTTTGAATTTCTACATTTTCTTAAATAAATGTAAAGTAAACAAGATAATAACAATCTCGGTAGCAGCTAATTTAAAACTGATATAAAAACTTCAAATCTGTCTATTTTCTGTTAAATGTGCAGATATTTAACTCTTCGGTTATAGAAATTTCCATATTCTAATCAGCCATCGTCCTTTGAACGCATAAAACATAATAAAACTACAGGTACTCTTCCGTTACATCAAGGAATTCTATATCTGACAAGTTATAAGCGCCACATAATAAATTATTTTAGTTTATTTGTATAAATAATAGATTCATCTTTTTGCAAACAGGATGTTTGTTTCCTTTAGATTTTCTGTAAAAGATTTACGAAGATTTCTTTGTTGGCTCTCTTTTTTTTCAGTTGGAAAGAACTGGAATTTCTTTTGCGGTTTAAAACTTGGAGAATCAATAACTATAATATTCTTTAGGCACTCAAGCGTTACGTCCTTGAATATGTATTATTGGTTACATCCACTGCTCTTGAGCATTATTTCTATATAACAAAAATGAGTTTTACTTTTATGCAATTTAAGCTTTGGATGACGTGCAACCGCAAAAAATATTAAAATAACAAAATTAAACAAAAAACAAATTAAAGTACAATTCACTGCGGTTTTATGATATCTAACATCTCATTAAGATAAATGAATGTTTTACTGACAACAGTCACAACATAACAAGAGTGGATCAAACATATGCTGTTGTTTGTTAACAGGTGACTAACAGTTTATGAAAATGATCAAAACCTGATTATTTGTCATTTCTGGTACCTACCTATGTTACACAGAGATAAAAAAATCAGCTGTTCATTTGTATAATAAATAAAGTAAACTTTAGTTCATCTTTAGATACAAAAAGTTAAATTTCACTTTCATAATCATAGTTTAACTTGCATTTATCACCGATTTGATTGTTTTTTTTATAAACGGTTTCCTTTAACATCTGTTATTACGCTCGTCAAACATTCTATAATAGCCTAAGAATAGCCGAAAGATGTTTGCCCCCAACAATTTCATATTGGCTAACAAAATTTCCAATTGTTGTCGTTGCGAAAAAAAATGTAGAAAAACTGCCAATTAATAGTACAAAAATTACTAATATATTATCGAGCAGGCTGCTAGGAGTTTTGGGATCTTGTTGATTGAATATAACGGGGGACCTAAAATGAAGAAGTGTTAATGATGGACAATAATTGTATTATCTATCAAATTGAACTCCGGGGGTGAATTTGATCGCTAAATCAAATATAGAAATATTTAAATTTCGTGCCTAAACTATCGTGTTCATTGAAGTGCATCCACCGTATGGCCTGTAGTAGTGAACTTTTGTGTTTTTAGAAGTAAGTTTGCTTTGTTTATTATTGTTTATGACAGTTAATTAAATAGAGCTTTCCATTTAAAATTTAACCCTTAAAAATTTGATACCTCCAGTGAAATCTACATGATAAATTACCATTTCATAAATCAATATTGAAAGTTCAGTACTTGATAACCTAAAAAATATGCCGCCACAATTTTTTCACATGGTAGTTTGAGCAGCAAATTCAAACTTTTGTGTTGGGGTCAAATTGATCACATATGTGGGGTGTATTTGATCACTGAATAGATGATGGACTTTTCATGCATTTTATTATTATTTTACATTCCGATCGTTTTAACGTTATCTCGTGTACAACTTAGGTTTCGGTGTTTT
Source organism: Ignelater luminosus (assembly GCA_011009095.1). Lineage (NCBI taxonomy): Eukaryota > Metazoa > Arthropoda > Insecta > Coleoptera > Elateridae > Ignelater > Ignelater luminosus. Next base: position 13,403 of record VTPC01001115.1, read on the forward strand.
CACAAGACATGCCAAGAAAATATAAGCGTAGATTCGGACCGTGGGCGTACAAAGATTATGAACAGGAATCATTAGAACTGGCACTAGGCTGGTGTTTGTGCAAGCTTCACGAAAATACAAAATTACATTTGGGACATTGAACAATAAGTTCCATGGCCGCCACATTAAGAAAAGTAGGGGTCAGATTATCTTTTTATACACAGAGGAAAGTGCTATCATTAAAGCCGTCTGTACACGTGGCGAATGGGGTTTTCCTCTAGATCTATGAGATTTAAGACAACTTGCCAAAAACTTGTTAGATGTTCAAGGGCGAGCCATTGAAAAATTCAAAGATAATATACCGGGGGTTGATTGGGCCTATTCACTTTTAAAAAGACCAAATAGCACAAAGGGTAACTGCTAACATAAAAAAGGCACGAGCTGATGTGTCCCGAACTACTTTGGTTGAATATTTCCAAAACCTCCAGAAGGAAATAGAAAACGTAAAAACATATTTCACCTTGCTGCGACAGAAAATGCTGTGCAGCGGGTTCTCGATTTAATAGAACGCGTCATGGGTGGATCAATGCCAATACGTTTACGGATTGGTTAGTGACTTGTTTTCTGCCTCATGCAAAACACTTAATAATTTAATAGGTGATAACGTGTCGTCACATTTTGCTGATGAAGTGATCTCTCTGTGTAGGGAAAATAACATACGATTTATATGTTTACCCAAAAAGCCGATGGATGTGGGCTTTTTTCGTCCCTTCAAAATGGCCTGGAGAGGCATCTTAACCAAATGAAAGAAAGTACATCCGGCGTTGATTTCCATTGATAAATGAGACTTTGCACAATTGCTAAAACAGACGCTAACGGATATGGACAATAAACTTGATAAGAATAACAAACCAGGTTCGGTGAAGAGGGACTTAATTGCGTCATTCAATACAACTGGAATTGTCCCTTTCAATCCCAATCAAGTACTGCGCAAACTTCCAAGAGAGGAATCAGCTGAAGGAGAAGTCAACCAAATTTTGGTTGATTATCTCAAAGAAAAGAGGTACACAAGTATTCCATCTAGACGTAACATGAAAAGAAGTAAATTGTGTGTAGAAGCAGGCAAAAGTGTAACTTTCCAGGAAGATGAGAGTTCCGATAACGATGACGTAGAAGAGAACATAGTAGATGATAGCTCTGATGAAGAAGCTTCTGAGATCTGTGAGGAAGAAGCTGGTTATGTAGAAGTAAGAAAGGAAGATATGAAATTAGGAACTTTTTTATTGGTAGAACTTCTAGGAGAAAGTCGAAAAAGCAGACATACAGATATACGATGAGTTTGTTGTTGAGATTTTAGATGTCCCTGTTATATTACCATTGCCAGACATATCTAAAAATTCAAAAGGGAGCCGTGAAATTTACAATTTCCAAAATCCAGTGGATGTTAAAGAAATTTAAAGGTTTACTTTGTTAGTTTTTGGTAGTTTTATTATTTTTCATGTAACACATGGGCTGAAAAGTCCCAGGCCTAACAAATAGATGGCGCTAGTTCTATTGCATTCACCGCTTTTTCAGTTAGTACTAACCTTCAAAAGGCAGCTGTTAAAATTTCATGATATTCTATTCATTATTTTGTGAGTTATTGTGCTAAGAGTGACGCTACTTTTGTTATTTTCAAAACAATGGATCAAAAACAATTTCGTGTTTTAATTTTACACTGCTTCTTGATGGGAAAAAATACCGTTCAGGCGAAGCAATGGCTTGAAAAGTGTTATGGGGACTCCGCTCCATCAGAAACAACAATAAAACGTTGGTTTGCTGACTTCAAACGTGGTCGTAGAGACACCGATGATGCAGAACGCAGTGGACGTCCAAATGAGGCGCTAACACCAGAAAACATAAAAAAAATCCACAAAATCGTTTTGAATGATCAAAAAGTGAAGTTGCGTGAGTTAGCTGACATCGTAAAGATATCAAAAGAACGTGTTGGCTTTATATTGCATGAGCCTTTGACTATGAGAAAACTCTGCTCAAAGTGGGTGCCGCGTTTGCTCACTGTTCACCAAAAACAAGAACGTGTTGATGTTTCTGAGCAGTGTTTGGCCATGTTTGAACGTAACAAACTGGAATTTTTGCGTCGATATGTGACAATGGATGAAACATGGATCCATCACTTCACTCCGGAATCAAAACGATCGTCATCTGAGTGGACAGCAACTGGTGAACCTCGTCCAAAGCGACCGAAAGCACAACAATGGGCTGGAAAGGTTATGGCCTCGGTATTTTGGGATGTGCGTGGTGTAATATTCATCGACTATCTTGAGAAGGGAAATACCATCAACAGTGAATATTATATAGCGTTATTGGAGCGTTTGAAGGCCGATATTGCAAAGAAACGACCGCATATGGCACAGAAAAAAATTTTGTTTCATCAAGACAACGCACCGTGTCACAAGTCAATCAAAACAATGGCAAAACTACATGAATTCAACTTCGAATTGCTCCCACATCCACCGTATTCGCCAGATTTGTCTCCCAGCTACTACTGGCTGTTCGTAGACCTAAAAAAAATGCTTGCCTGTAAGAAATTTCGCTCGAATGAAGAGCTTATCGCTGAAACTGAGTCCTATTTTGAGGCAAAAGATAAATCGTTCTACAAAAGTGGTATTGAAATGTTAGAGCGGCGCTGGAATGATTGCGTTGTTCTTGATGGAAATTACGTTGATGAATAAAGCTAATTTTGAACAAAAGAAACCGTGTTTTCTTTGTTAGGCCTGGGACTTTTCAGCCCATGTGTTATGTTTAAATATTTCATAAAATAATACAAGTAGCTATTAGTGTTCAGTTTATGTTCCTATTATACTTGTGTTCGATAAATATAGCATTTCCTAACTAACTGATTTAATTATTTGACAAAAAGAAATAGGTTTTTGGCGATTAAAATCACCTCAAAAGTTAAAAATTTTGTAACTTCTTAATTTATTTGAGATTTTGGAATTGGGGTGAAATTGTTCGCTTTGTACTGATATTAAGCCACTTTATATGCATAAAAATCCACGGTGATCAAAATTGCCCTAAACTCAGTTTAAAATTGTTCATATGTATTTAATTTTTTTTAGCAAACTAATTTGATAAATTATTGTTTTTGATGCAGTTTTCTATTCTTGGCATATACACACGTAGGATAAATAGAATTTCGGAAATCTAACACAAATAAGTAAATGTTATTGAATGTCAAATGCTGTTTTTGATTAATTTCACCCTATTTGACGGTAACAGTTTTACAATAAATTACAAATGTGCTTATATGAACTATTGTTTGTTCAAATAATTAAAATACAAAAACAATACTCACCTTATCAATAATATAAAGAAAAGAAGTTTTTAATTGTTGGTTTCTAGTTGCTTTAAAAAACAATAAGATGTTGCAGCCATGAAGGATATATATAGTACTTATTCGATCTAAAACATGAAACTTGGCTTCAAAAGCAAGCCCCTACAAACTTTATTTATTGGGAAAATATTTTTAAACAAGAACAGTAATAAGATCATAAAGAGGATAGATTTATTGTGCAGTTGCTCACGGATTTTCTTGCTGATCAGTGAGGTTAATTGATAAAAAGGATAAGTTAAATTAAATTTTAAATGCCAACATGTAAATGACGACAGTTTAGTTTGTTGATGTTTAAGAGAGTTTAAGAATTCTTTTCAAATATTAGGTAACTGGTATCACTTATTTCCAGTAGACTGGTACGGAAACTAGTCTTTGTGTGCGTTAATATATGCAATTTGAATAGACTGAATAAATAATAATCAACGTGCTAATATAGTAAAAAAGTTTAAACTAGATTTTCGAAGAAACTAAATACGGTTTGAACAAGACGGCGCTACAGCGCAAACAGCAAGGTAAACTCGAGTTGTCTTGCAAGGTATGTTCCACGGTCACTTGATATCAAAAAAAATCCCTGGTTGTTTCCTATGGGAATATCTCAATGCATTATTTCTTATCCTTACAGCAGACTGTGACTGTGTGATTGTTGTTAGATAAGGAAAAACAGATTCGTTTAGGATAAGGATAATGCTTGATGATTAAATTTTATTAGAATCCGTTAAGACGACGTGGTGATACGAAAGCATGCCAATAACATTAAAAATGTAACCAGAAGATAACACCAATTTTGGACGATCACTTTTAAAAAGAAAACGTGTTATATCTAGCAGCGGCTTGAAAGAAATAAAGATTCCTTGCGTATATTCATCAGCTGATTTCTGACTCTCAGCTAATTTGTTTGTATCACTGGTTTTTTAACTTCCTTTATTTATTGTAATCTGTTATAATATAACAATAAACAATATATTTCATTAAGATTTAATATGGCATATGGGGAGCTACACCCAGTGATGAGCACCCTTTAACAGGTTTGCTCCAGCAGCAGTCACAAACGATTGCTAACCGTTTGGTGCATGCGCAAATGCAAATTAGCGTTCCAGCAGAAAAAAGTCGAATAAGTTGACTGGTAGTCAAATGTTTCAGCAGCAAACGTAACTGTTTACAAACCGTTTGGAAACCGTTTGTAAAATCCCTGGATTTTTTACAAATTTTTGAACCCCTACAATTATGTGTATTACTAGGTAAAAGATTCAATAAATAAAATAGTTCACCACGTCGAAAACCATGCACAAGCACACCAGAAGATCTAGCTTATGTTGTCAGAAAATCAGTTCCGCGTATTCAACAAAAACAAAATTGACGCTGACATCTGACGGTTATCTTGCAAATTACAATTTGTCAACTGACTGTTGTTCCAGCTGAAAAATGTTACTAACTAGTCTGAGATTTCAAATAAGTTAAGTACTAGTTTGCTAGAAATCACAAACCGTTTGTGATTTACTAATATTACACACGGTGAGTAAATAACTATGAGTTAGTTCCTAGTGGTGGAGAGATCCAGGGGATCCAGCTTTTTTAATCTTCTAGTGCGTAGGGAAGTTAGAAGGTCGATGGTCAGTGGATTTGGATGAGATAGTAGTCTCCAGGTAGTTCGAGCGCAGAGTGACGGTTGTCTCTTTAACAGTTTCAACGTTCAGGTCATAATGAATAATATAGTTTGAAACATACCAAGGCGCATTACAGATGTCACGCAGGACCTTGGAGTGGAATCTTTGCAATGTTAGAATATCTGTATTACTGGCAGTGCGCCATATTCGAATCCCATACATCCACGCTGGTCGTAGTATGGCTTTGTAAAGGAGAAGTTTGTTTTGCATACTTAAGCTTGATTTTCGATTCATAAACCAGTACATTTTCTTGTACAACGTGCCTAGTTGTAATCGTTTGAACCATAAGTGTTTTCGTCAATTTAGGTGACTATCTATGTGAATTCACAGATATTTGACATCATTCCTGACAGGTAGAAATTTTCGGTTTATGGATACTTGAAGGCATTGTTCTTTTTTTAACGTGAATGTAATGTGAGTCGATTTTGCGCTTCTTGAGGCTAATTTAGGATCCATGTGGGAGGCCATTATGACGGTATCGTCTGCATACGTGGCAGTCGGAGTATTTCTTGTGATGGGGATGTCTGGTGTGAACAATAAGTACAGGGTTGGACCGAGGACACTACCTTGAGGGACGCCGGACGAAATCGGGAATAGGTAAGTGCAGGCATCTCCATGAATAATTTGGATGAATCTGTCTGTTATATGGGATGAGGTAGCTGTGACTTGATTTTGGAACTTAATCTACCCTATGTACTTGCTCAATGGTACCGTGTTTTTGTCTGAAACCAAATTGATAACTTGGTATCAAGTTATTTCCTGAGATGATAGGTTCGATTCTATACATGAAGATTTTTTCAAAAAGTTTTGAATTCGTTGGTAGAAGACTAATTGGGCGGCATGATTTGACCCGTGATGAGACCATAACTGGATGCTTTCTTTGTGTCCAATTTTGAAATAACTTCTATAATTTCACCAGTTTTTATTTTCTTGATTGGTGGATTCATTTGATAAGGAGCGTTTAGAATGTCAAGAATGGACGTTTCGTCGTCAGCTGAGACTTCTTTTAAATGAGGTTGGAATACGTAGCTAAGATGTTTTGCAAAAGCGTTTGTCCTGTTTTCGTCACTTCGAGTCTTAATTTGTTGTTCAGATTTTAGTTTCCTTGGCAGTTTTTATAGCGACTATTTTTTGTTTTCACTCACAAGAGAGGTTTTACAAAAAGTGTTTAATGTCGACATCTTTGTATTCAATTCGTGTTACCTTAAGTTGTCGCGTTGCTCTGTTTAACAAACTTAAAAAAAACATACTAGTGATACAAATAAATACACTTAAATCTGCAAAAGTTATTGACGAACCAGTAAAACATCTAACAACATCAATCCAAAAAGCCGCTTGGGCTGCTACTCCAGAAAGCTCCTATAAGCAAAAACCAGGATCATATACCGACTGTATAAACAATATGATCTGTGAAAAAAGGAAGCTAAGGAAAAAATAGCAAAGTAGATGTAAGAAATTGAAAACAACAATTACTATCTCATTGTTTAAAATAAAATAAAAATGAAAAATAAAGAACAGCCTTAACTCACAAAGGTTTCAAAAAAATACATATCTGGTGAAGTATGGTAAAAGCACGAACTAAGTTTGTTGAGTAGCTAAAAGCAGGTGGTGCGAACCTAGAGAATAAAAGGTGCCCTTAGTAAAAAAAGAATGTGCAAAAAATGAAAGTTGTCCGCATGCATTTATGCAATGATCCAGGTTTTTTACCACTGTGGAACTCAAATATTCCTTAGCTGCACGTGCGTATCTAATTGACTATAAAATGGCTTTAAATTAAATTCAGTTTACCTCTGCATTGTTTAAACAATAATAAAAAATGAGTGTTATTGTGGCTTGCCAAGTGTATACGAATTCTTCAATATGTTGTAAACAAAAATCTCTCAAACAAACGTTTCAATCTCTTAATGACGGTGAAACTTGCTGTTTAATAGCAGTTCTCGTTTTAAAAATAAATTTTTGAATAAAAATAAACGTTAAGAATATTTTCGAATTGTGTTTTGAATTGCTTTAATTTTTAAAAACATTTATTATAACCTCCAGCTTATTTATTCAAATAAGCACCCATGCATAAAACTAGATACCTTGTGCCAACTCGTGTCAGGAAGTACATACATACATTTTGTTGATTGTTAGTATTTATAATTTCAGGTTAGATAAAATTATGTCCAAGATAAATTGCGTTTTCAGTTACAGCCCGTTATGTCGTTAATGTCTGATGAAGGATGTACCATAATTAGAGCAATAATAATGTATCAAATTAAAAAAAAGCGAATTAACTGCCTGTGTGTTATTTACTGTTATAACAAACAATTTTCTTGATTCTACTCTATCTTATTTAATTTTCCAGTTAGAGAAACGAATGTTTTCTTTGCTCCTTTAATTTATTGGAACACGCACAGTAAACCTTAGAAACTTTTTTCCAATATACTAAAGAATTTATTAAGTTTTTATACTATAGATAAACGCATTCAATAGTAGAAATTAAATGATTCTGACTTATTTTAACAGTAAATAATAATAATAATAATAATAATAAGAATGTGATGTCTGATGTGCGTATACTATTCAGAGCAATACTCTCGGAGTTAGTGACCTTGTGAATGAATAATCATTCTTCTCAGGCTTTGCATACTGTTAGAATTTCTCATTACTATAAATCATTCCTCATGGATACCGTTGAAAGTACATGATAATTAATAAGGGCAAACGTTCAAAACAATGACAAAATTGAATAGTTACTATTAAGTGAAATAGCATTTAACATGTATCTAACTAACTAAGACATTCTAAATTAATTCCTAATTAAAAATCTTTCATTTGTTACATGAAAGTGAAGAAATTCTTGTTCTCAAATTTGCACTTGTACTACTTCCTCCAATTTCCTTTATATGTAAATGAGAATGTGAGATACCTTTTTAGATAGTGAATTTAATTTCGGAATGTAAATCTCAAAAAGAGACTAAAAATCAATCCTTGTTAAAGTATAATATTTTGCTTCAATTTTTATGAAAATCATCTGGGAAATTATAATCTAAATACTTGATTTTATTTCTTTGGTACTTTATGTTACGTCCATGATACTAAACTTCTACTTCTTCCAGGCTTTAAACCTCAACTTTTTCTCGGCAGTTTAAAATTCGTTAAAATTATTGAAACTTTTTTCTTGTTTACACAGTTTTAATTGAAATTTAATTTCACGGCTGGAAATCAATTACTTTTCACTTCCGAACAAAGTGGAATACTCGTCTTTCTTTTTCAGATTATTCTGACGTTCATAAGTCTATAAAACAAAACGCAATCATTAAAAAGACTCATTCATATGTACTAGACATGATTTGCATTAAATTACATTTATTTTGGCCACATTAAAAATTTGGTAAGTGCGTCTTAGAAATTTATTAGGTTTTATGACAGGAAACAGAAAGTTTATTATCCTTTTGTAAGGTTTGCACTTGAATGTGAATATCTAATTTATAGCGACTTTATTATACGTTAAGTTTGCAAACTGAACCAGTTGAAGTTTATGTTTGAGAAATTGACTTTAGGATCCGAGTGTTCTTCCTGCTCTTCCTTTGTTGGCATACTTGTGCCTGAAGGATGACCTGCTTTCATTTTTACGACTTACTTACAGTAGGGGGTAGTGAGACCTCTAGTGAAGGCTTTTCTCCTACTGGCACATGTTTATGATCTGGAGTACCGTGATTCTGTTCATGTCCTGGATATGACCCTATCATCTCAACCACCGTTACATTATAAATTCGACGATGTTTTTTTAATCACTTATTTAATAATTCCTGATTCATCCCATCTAGTTACTTTTTTCTTTTAGATCTATAGTTGAACGAAATGAAGCAGGAAAATGAGCTTCTGAAAAACACAGTCAAGAATCAAGGAGGACAAATTGAGTTTTTGCAAAGGGAAATAAGAAGAAAAAATCTGATAGCAAAAGGAATCCGGGATGATGAGAATGAGAAAAGTCAAAAAACAAGAGAAAAAAATGGAACCGTGCTACAAAACATTGAAGCTCACACAGATACAGCACGAAATGTAGACGAAATACGAAGGATAGGTAAATGCAATAATACAAGAACCCGACCAATAATAGTTAAGCTCACAACAGATCAGAAAAAACAAGAAATTATGGAACGAGCAAAGAAGCTAAAAGGAACGAATATTTGGATGGAAGAAGACTATATGCCGAGAACAATTAAAAAAAGAAAAAAACTAGTATCATTCCTCAAAAATACCAGACAAAGAGGAGAGAGAACCATACTGAAGTATGATAAAATAATATTATGGGAGCAGTTATACGGAGCACACGAACTGGAAATATGGAGACCGCATAGAGAAATAATAGAACAAAGAAATACCCAGACACCAAAGCGAACACTAGATATGAGATCGCCAATGGGGGAATCCCTGCAGGACCAGCTCCGAAAAATCACACGAACTACCAGGAAAAAAAATTAAAAACCACAGGCAACAGTAACGATAGAATATGACCATGCAATGGAAAAGGCAAAGATTTAGGAAAAAATAAGTCAGCGAAGAGCAAGAAATAGAACGAAACAATAATAAGACGCCAAAGTATATACAGATAGGTACATGGAATATTCGAAGCATATTCGAGCTGGAAACCCTAAAACATTTAACCCACGAAATGAAGAAAAGCAAATACGATATAATAGCACTACAAGAATCGAAAATAAAAAATACGAAAATATCGGAAATTGACGAATTCTTGGTGTGCAATAGTGGAAGACAAAACAGAAGGCTGGGAACAGGTTTCATAATAAATAAAGCGCTCAAGAATGCTATAATAGAGTTTACACCAGCATTTGATAGAATGTGCAGAATCAGGTTGAGAGGGAGGTATCAGAAGTTCACCATAATAAACGTACTTGCTACGACAGAAGACTCCGAAGAAGAGAGAAAAATGATTTTTATGAAGCGCTGGAACAAGAATTTGTCAAAATGCCGAAATATGACCTAAAAATTATACTAGGGGATATGAATGCGAAAATTTGAAGGCACAGTACAGAATGACTGTAGGAGCCCACAGCTTGCATGAGATGTCAAAATAGACGGGAAGCGTTTGATAGATTTTGCTTCCAACCATAGACTAAAAATCAATAGCACAGACTTGAAGAGGAAAGAAAAACACAGGAGAGAGCAATGTATTTTTAAGACTAAAACACATAGAGGCCCAAACGTGAATACAGATCATGTCTCATGCAGCAAATACCAAGGGAACCAGAAAAGAGGAAGACAAGACGAACAAAGATTAAATGGAACACCGCAGAGTAAGACGAAGAGCAAAGAAACTACACGAAAGAGGTTACAAAAGGAATTGCCAATTTAAATGGTGAAGAGGAAATGTAGGTCCTAGGCGAAAATATAATTCAAGCTATAAAAAAAGGAATGACAGTATACAAACAATCGCAGAACAACCTATGATTAGGAGTGTGAGAGAGAAACAAAAAAGAGAAATGAACTGAGACTGCAGATGTTAAGAGATGAAACTGAAGGGGAAAAAAGAAACCAGGATCAGACAAAAAGATGTAAAAAGTTGTACAGACAGAGAAATACCTAGAAAAGATAATAGAAGAAATTACGGGGTATCATTCAAATAAAGAAGTGAGAAGTTTCTACCTAGGAACAAAAAAAACTAAAAGCAGGATACCAAATTAGGACAATCGCTCTTGAAAAGGAAAGTTGAGGGCGGATAGTAGATAACTATAACATACATAGAGCATCGGAAGATTACTATTGAATGGGGAAGAAGACAGTAAAGAAGAAGGACAAACTGAAGCTCACATGCAAGAAAGAAACGAAGTTGAAGAAGAAATGCGCCCACCGGACTTGGAAGAAATACGGTCTGAAAGACAATAAGAGTGGAGGAAGTGGCGTAATCGTTGCAGAAGCCATAAAATACGGAGGTAAGATATTGGAGCAAAAGATACAGAAACTAATAAAAAAAGTGTGGAACGAACAAACGTGGTCCAAAGCTATAATATGCCCGGATCAAGAACAGATGTAGTAATTACAGGGACATTGCGCTACAAAATATACTGTACAAGATATTTGGAGATGCCTAAGAAATAAACTATCCGTAGAAGCAGAAAACATAATTCCGAAAAGGGAGATCTCTGACCGACCAGACATATATGTTAAGAGAAATACAAAAAAGAAGTTAGAAACTGCAAGTCGACACACATACACTATTCATCGATTATAGGCAAGCGTATGACAGTATACAAAGAACACAACTTCTTTCCACACTCCATTATTTTGGCATAAATAAGAAACTGATCCCCCCAATAGAAATGACTGCAAAATTCAATAAATATGGCCAGAGTTAGCAAAGACTCACAAACAAATTTCAGGGCTCAGACAAGGGGATCCCATATCAACATTCTCGCCTAACCTGGCTCTAGAGATGGTGATTCGTGACGCAGCAATAAACAGAGCAGACCTTATATTCCACAGAAGACATTAATGTCTGGCATACGTAGATGACATAGCTCTAATAATACGAAGCCAATCAGAAGTTAAAGAAGCAACAATACGACTAGTAAAAGCTTCACAAAACATAGGCCTAGAAATAAACCAGGAAAAACAAAATACATGACATGAACAAGTGCTGGCCCGAGCCCGGGGAAAAACCATGTGAGGATCCAGATCAAGTAAGAGAAAAGCTTGCATTTTGAAGAGATAGTATTCTAGGGGCATGCTTCGACAGAAAACCAGGAAATAAATCACAAGAGAAAATTGTTGCAGGGAGCAAAAGCACATACATGCTGAGAGAGATGCTGTGAAGTAAAGTGATACCAAGAAAGGCAAAATAATAGATATACAGAACCGTAATAATGTCAGTTGTCACATACGCAAGTGAGACATGAGCACTGGATAAAAGTGACGAGTTACGAACAGCGGTATGGGAAAGAAGGGTAGTAAGAAGAATCCATGAAGGAAAGTGTGTGGATGGTATATGGTTAAGAAGGACGAATCAATTTACGAGACCTGCATCAGGAGCCGAATATTGTGGGGGTAATTAAGGCGCAAACACCAGACAGAACGCCTCGTCGCATTTTGGAAATGAACCAGGGTGGTAAAGGAAAGACCAAGAATCAAGTGAAAGACACGGGTTCTGCAGGACATGGAGGTTTTAAAGATTAGGAATTGGAGAGAAAAAGCATTGGACAGGAACGAGTGGAAGAGGATCTCAAACCAAGCCATGGGCTTTCTGGGCCTTTAATGGTTATAACTAATCACAATAGTCTTCCACCATCAATTAAGGTTATTTTCTTTTCTGATTTTAATTTCTCGTACTATTAAGTGAATTCAGTTGAATCGCCTCCATGTATATCTTAATCTTTATTATTTTGGTCATTATAGGATATTTAAGATCAAGGGCGAGACAAAGGTTGATGATTTCAGAACAAATATTTAGATTAGACCTAAGAAGAAGAAATAGTTGATTATTATGAGATACACAACTCTGCAGATTAACAAACATTGATTCCCGCTTAAAAGAGGTCTTCTTTCTTTTGGCCTTTAAAGATCATCAAATGTCAGATCGGAAGAAAAGACAAAAACCAAAAACGAATAACTGAGAGCTGTGGTGTGTTTTCCAACTATAAACAAAACTTTCTGTGATAGTTACCGTTTTGATATCATTTAGTGTAAGGTCAAACGAGAATTCCAATTTGAAATAGGCTTACGTTGACAAGAACCTTCAGAAAAAGATTTAACTTTTTATACCTTTTTCAATCTTAATTGATAATAACTGCAACAGTAAAATATTTAAAATTTGTAAATCGGAAATGAACTACAGGTTAAATATATGTGAAGTTTTCCTTTCTCGTTTGTGCAAAGAGTAATAAATCAAGCGACCCTGATAAAAAAACAATCATTATAAATAAACGGAATAAAACCTAGAAGGTAAACTCGTAACGGAGAAACCGAAAAATTAAATATTTAGCACGGTTAGAAAGTAATTTGTTTGAAATCTCATTACATTTTATTTACTGCAAAGTGCAGAATTTGTTTGCAAGTCACATAGTACCTAATTCAATTAATTGTTTCTAAAAAACGTCTAAATATCAAAATGACATCTTCAGAATTATTTATTTTTAGTTAACGTAAAGCGTTAATATCTTAAAACACACAAGGAGATCTTAAACAGAGCTTGTAACTCAGTATTCTTAAAGAATCTTTTTGGTTGGAAAACATCTTAATTTTGAAATTTCTATGTAAAAACCTAATAAGTTTAAAGTGAAATACGAAGTTGTAATAATAGTAAAAATTTCTTTTCAGGTCTATTCAAAAAATAAATTAGAAAGAGTTCAGCAGAATAATTGGGTAGAATTGAACAATTAAATTACAGCATTTCCTGTTTATTGAAAGTTGGTCGTTTCTTAACAAATAAACCTATTGTAGGATACCCGAATAAAAAAGCTTTTCTCTACTGCGAGCACCATCTACCGCAGCTACATAAAGTTCTTCACTTGAGAGTTACGATACCTACTTGTACTCCTCTATGCCACCACTAGAAAGCACTGTTGCATTGTTTACAAGTTCTGAATTAATTTTCTTGAGAATTTCTTATGATTTTGATTTGTACTAATTTAATTAACTGAATAAAAATTAGAACGAATTAGGATTTTAACGTAATTAAAACTCATGGTTGGAGATAATTTAAAGTTATTCAAATTAATTAACTATAATGGGCAGTATCAAAAAATATTGTCGACTCAATATTCCATACTTAATTTCTGTATTATCTACTGATTTCAGGGCCGGATTTACCATGTAGACAATCGAGGCAGTGCCTAGAAGCCTCCACTAAAATATTTTATGTTTGCAGTATAAAGAATAGAAATCAATAAACAGGGATAGAAAAGAACAAATTTTTTGAATCTTTTTTTTAAATTAAAATTACTTTTAAGGAATATTTTTTGATTCGCCTTTACAAATTTTTAAAAATCTAATTTTGTAGGAAATTCTGTCCTTACATTGGGGACCATCACCAATTTTTGCCTAGAGGCCTACACCAAATCCATCCTGGCTGATTTTATTTCCATTAATAATGGAGTTTACACACTTCTTGTTCATCATTAATATTCATCAAGATGTAAATCTCGACGTCCAGAATAATTCACAAATCTTGCTTTTTATATCTAAATACTTGAAAACCGTCGTATAATATTTTAATAAATTTTCTGATTAAACGGAATTATTCTCAATGTTCAATATGAAATTCTAGAAAATTTAGTTTTTAAAATTACCCAGAAACGGGAACGTTAACTCATTCTATTTTGTAAAGCTTATGATACTCCTAGAGAAATCTGTCAATCATGCAGAGGGATCAAAAGAAAGTTCAAGATGTGAAAATGTCATCTTTAGCTTCGTCTTCGTTACAGTAATCTACAAAAACTTTAACGGATCTACCTTTGCATTTCTTTAAAACGTGTGTTCTTCATTTGAAAGTCTGTAACGAACTGTGCCTTAGAGAAATATTCAGGTTCAGTTGAAGACAACCTACACATCAACCTAGTGGACCTTTATAATAACCTGAGTACCAATCTCAGACATTTTTGTAAAACTGTTACGATGAAGTTGTTAATACCGTAGTAGTCGTGGAGCAATAAAATGCAATTATAAAAGAATTTATAGTTAAGGTCACAGCGTTTCAAATTACTTTTTTAAAGACTTATGCCATTTTACTTAAAGTATTTCCAGAATGTCATTAGTAAAGTTAAATTAGCGTTTTCGTAAAGCTCTGTTGTATTCACAGAGAAGAGGTATCTAAATTGTTGTTCATCAATAAAATTGCAAAACCAATTTCATAAGAAAGGAATGATTTAAAATAATCTTTGGAATATTGATTTACAATTACATAGACTAAGAACTCAAAACCATCAAGCATCATTTATCATTTATACTTTGGGTCAAAGGTTAGTCTTTCCAGATAATATGATCTTTGAGGTAATAATAAAATCAGTATCCCTTTTCCCCGGCTAAAAATTATTGTTTAATACTTCTTTCTAATGTCTATATGCCTCAAGTACTGTAATATAAACTGTCAGTTGAGTACTAACAGTCAAAATCTTTTTTCCTACAACATAAGTGTGAATGTATACTTGAAATTGTTGTAGTCAAGATTGAAATTGGAATTATCACATTTTTGCTGCCATTGTATGTAAACAAAGGAAATGAGGAAGTGAGAATAGACTTTTAGTAACTTTACAATTTGTTCGAGGCTATCATAAACTTAATTAAATTGAAAAAATAACACGAGGGATTATTATAATACTAGGATTTCAACTTTTGATTTTGTTTTTAATTTTGGGGAAAGATTTTAGAAATGTAAACGGAAATGCATTTAGAACTTAAGGAGCGTGACCGTGTAGTACCTTAATGGTTGTTTATGCAGGGAATTAAATCTGATTTTGCCTGCGGTCTATTATCGTAATTGTGGTGAGGGTCAATTAGATATTCTTTGGTAAAGTAATATCTTTGGATAACTATAAGATCTCCAAGTTTAGTAAATGGGAAAACTCTAGAAGTTTGATAACAAAGCTCTAAAAGTAGGTTACATGATAGATGGGATTCTACAATGACGACAGTCAACTTGACTATACTATTTTGAAGTCTCAATAAGCTGTTGAAATAAGGAAGCTTGTTCACGAAATAATCTGGTCGCTTAGAAATCACTGCAGTTTTTTCTACAAGGCAAATAATGAAATATTTCAGATTTATACAGCTATTGACATCCTCCTGTACCATCTATCCATCTCTCTCTATTTCTGGCATCTTCTGTTAGACCCCTCTCTTCCATTCTTATTCTGACTTCATTATTCCATGACCTTTTTGGTCTTCCTTTTTTGGATTTTCCTGGCGGATATCATTTTAACATTTTTGCTGGTAATCTGTTCTCATTCATTCGTAGAAGGTGCCCAAACCATTTTAAACTTTGGCATTCTATTCTATCAATAATCGTGGAGTGTGCTTCCATTTGTCTTCTCATTTCTTCATTGCATATCCTTTCTAGTCTGGATATTCCTGCGCTTCTTCTTAGAAAATCAAGTTCTACTGCTGTCACTCTTTTCCTCAATTCATCATTCATTGTCCAAACTTCCGAGCCATAACATATAACTGACTTCATCAAAGCAGTACCTATATGTTTTTTTGTTTCCTTTCTAATGTGTTTATTCCACCGTATTGAATTTAACGAGCCAATTATTTTTCTACTCTGTTTTATTCTAGGTTTTATTTCTTTTCCTCCGAACCCCGCTTTTGTTACAATGACCGACAAATACTTAAATTCATGTACCTGTTTTACTTGTATGTTGTCGTTGATTAGTATGTTGAAGTAGGCATTACAGCTAGATATTCTGTCCCCATTTTTCATATGCTTTATTTAATCTCCTGATCGTAAATTCTTGTGCTATAACCACCTGGTCATCGGCAAAATGTAAATTATTCAAGTAATATTTATGTACAGGTATTCCCATTCCTTGTACTTTTCTCTTCCAGTCTTTTAGTGCACATTCAGGGTATAAATTAAACAGAATCGGGGAAAGAGAGCAACCCTGTCTGAGTCCCTTTGAACTTGTTATTGGAGAAGACAGGTAGCCATCCTGCTTTATTTTCATATATTTCCTTTGTATAGTTCTTTTATGGTGTTTATTATCTTAGGCTTTATTTTTAATGTTTGTAGTGTTTCCCATAATTTCTTCCGTGGAATACCACCATATGCCTTTTCCAGGTCTATAAAGGCCAGATGTGTTTCTTATCCCTTTTCTCTTCGTTTTTCGGTTAACTGTTATAATATAAACAGATTGTCAATACATGATTTTTTCGTCATAAATCCACTTTGTTCCTTACTAATTTTCTCTTCAGCATCCTGTTTAATAGCGTACTTGTGATGCTTAATCATCTGTTGTTGTTTAGTGTTATTATATGTGACATTTTTCCTTGTTTTGGGACTGTATTTTGCGCTATCCAGTTGTTTATCAATGATTTTAGTCCATCATGTAATATCAAACCTCCATTCTTAATTAGCTCAGCACTTATTTCTCCCGCCCCTGGGGCTCTTCCATTTTTCAGGGTACGTACTACTTTATATATTTAATCTTCATCTATTGTAATATTACTATCGTCATTCTCGTTAACTTCTTCTGTATTTTCTTTGAATTGCTCTTTTTTCTCTTTAAATAGATCTTCGAAGTGTATCTTCCATTCTTTTACTGTGAAACCACTCTTTATTTCCATAGTACTGTTATTTTTCATACCTTAATACATCTCCATACTTCAGTAGATTTAGCCTCACCTATCAAATTATGTTTCTTTGCATTTTCTTTTCTACGTGTTATTCTTTTCTTCTCTCATTTTATTGTCTACTACTCGTCTAATTACTTTATATTCCTGCAATTCTCTCATTCTCTTGTTCTATTTGTTAACCTTCTTTGATACGACTGCTTCTTTCGCTTTCTCAGTTCTTGTATTTCTTCATTGCAGCATAATTGATTTCTTCTATTTGAATCTGTCATTTCTCCTAAGGCTTCATATGCCGCTTGATGAAGACATTTCATTATGTTTCATGTTCTTTCTCTATTTCTCTTATTCAGTATCTCTTTTAATCTTCTCATATACAGATTTCTAATACTTTCTTCCTGTAATAAATGTAGATTGTGCCGGACTTGTTCGAGTTTTTCTGTGTTCTTGTTTGCACTGTTTTCTTTACTGCTTTTACCCGTGTTTTGTTAATACATCAAAGTTTTACTATTAATATATAATGATTTCTCCCACAATTGGCTCCTCGTTTTACCCTTGTATCTAATATTTTTAAATTACCGTTCTGTTTAGTTTTTATGTAATCTATTACTGACTTTTGGTTCAATTATGGTCTTTCCCAAGTGTACCGGTGGAGATCTTTGTGGACGTGGAATGTGCTGTTGATTCTTAGGGCGTGTTGTTTACATATATTAATTAATCTCTGTCCATTGTCGTCTACCCTATCTTCTCCATGTTTGCCAACTACCTCCTTATTATTTCTTTTTCCTATTCTTCCATTCATATTTCCAGCTAACTATTATTAATTGTTGATGTCTTTTTGTTTTTCCTATCAGTTTATTTAAACTATTATAGAATTCTTCTTTTGTCTCATCTTGAGCATCATATTCTTTTCGGCGTATTTTCATTATTACTTTTAAGTGGCTGTCCGAAACATATTGTATATCTCGTATATCTTTACTTATATTTTTCTTGATTAATTTAGCTACTCCTGCTTTTGCTGCTTCTGACTTATGTACTCCAGACCATATCAAAATGTATTCATCTATCTTTATCGCACCTTGTCCTTTCTTTTCGATTCTCTGAAACAGGCTCTGTCTATATTTATTTGTTTAATTTCTGTTATTAACTTTCTGATTTTGTTTGTTCCCAGCTGGGAGATCTGCTTTCCTCATAGTCGCTCATTTGCTTCATCTGTCGTTGGAGAACAAATTCTCTTCCGTCTTCAGAACCATTGGCTTTCCATAATCCCGGGTAGGAGCCCTTACTGAGTGCTATCAGCCGGGCCAGCTGAACGCAGGTTTTTTAACGAGGTTGTTACTCCTCCCTTCCTATAAGAAAATGTCTGAGAATTTCTAAATTAACTATTGCAAACGTTTTCAATAATTTCCATAAGCGACTGACAATAAAGCAAAGATCTGATAGAAAACCAAGTTCAAGTTGCAAAAAGACAGAAAAGACAGTGATTGTGTGCTTTTAAGCAAAATCCGAACGAATCAGTGAGGAATGTGGCGGCAGCAAAGGTTGGAAAATCTTCATCTTATGTTCAAAATGTAAGAATACAAAATGGACTAAAAGCCTTTAAGGTACAGATTGTCCCAAATAGAGATGCAAAGAAAAATTATAAAACAAGAACTCGCGCAGGAAAACTCTATACGTTTTAGTTTTTTTACAAAATTTGGTTGTGCGATAATGAATCATGAAACTTACGTCATAACTGACTTTCAACAGCTCCATGAAAAAAAGTTCTTTATTTGTACAAACGGATTTGGAGTTGGAGATAAATTATATACAAAAGAAAATGTCAGGATTTACTAGGAAATTCTTAATGTGGCAATTTGTACGTGTGGTAAACTCAGTGAAAGTTTTATCACTAAAGGAACCATCAACAAAGAGATTTGTTTAAAAGAAAGTTGGAAAAAGAAGTTGCTACCATTTATTAAAGAGTTTCAACTATCTTTTGACCTGATTTAACCACAGTCCATTGTGCCAACAACATCACAGAGTGGAATAACTTTTGTGCCTAGAGAGAATAATCCTTCTAACTGCCCACAACTTTGAGCTATCGAAAAATATTGGGTTCTGATGAAGCAAAAATTACGAAAATGAAAAAAATGCTTCCTCCTGATAGTGTACAAGCTTTAATGTGTAAGGTAGATCTATGACCAAAGTTTTTCCTGTACAAGCTTTAATTGAAGGTGAATCCATAACATGTAAATTAATTTCTTTGTTCTCACAGAAAGAACGCATCTAAGATGATAAAGGTTTCACAGCTATAACCCGGCGTTTTTTTAAAGTTCACCAATATGTTGATTATACAAACATAATTTAAATGTGTACATTACAATTTTCCGAGTTTGCATACAAACCGCAACTCCCTTATCACGAATATTGAATAACTAATACGTTTCATGGTACTTATATCGATCTAGAGTATCAAATGTTTTTGAGAGATCAAGAAAACCAGCTACTATTATATTTTCGTTGCCCAGATCATTATTTATTTTATCACAAAAATTATTATATTACTTTGAACGATTCATTCAAGTCCTTAACTAACTGAATGACATTTTCCCATTGAAATTTGTTTGACTATTTCCGCGGGACCACGTAATATTGTATGTTTCATATTACTCTTTGGTTTCTCGAGAGTTCTTTGTACGTAAGCGATTTTTAAAGGCTCCAACATTGTGGATTGCCTTAATTCATCATCCATGATTTGAGACACTTATTGTTGAATTTTGTAATTGTCATCTCTTCCCTGGTAATGGATTTAATTAATGTTTCGAATTCCGACAAGGCATCAACGTAAGCTAAACTGTCTGGTATATTCCTATTTAAAGTATCGATATTTGTATCACTTACTAATTACTATACGCACATTTTCTTTTGGTGTTTCAATAAGTCAGTGTCGAAGTTATTAAAACGTCAAAAAAACATTTCGATACAAAATAAAAACCTCCCTTCTTCTGTTGTTGCAAGAAAAAATGGAACTGTATCTCTCGATTCTAAACTTGTCGGCTTCTGCATCAGATACACCAATCTCTGTTATAACCAGTACAACTGCCCCGTCGTTGAGGGCTTATGTCCTTGTGGAGCTTACCCATTGAAAAGTAAGTAGTAATTTTGTCTTGCAAACCATAACACTGTACAAGTTCCCAACAGTGTTTTATACTCTTTTTTATAAATACCTTCAAAGAGAATACTGAGGAGCATCCGAACTCTCTGAGTAATTGCCTTTTTCTTGAATTGCAAAATAAATTAAAAACACCAAGGCTTAGCCAAAGAGGTAAGCAACATTGGATAACAGGATACAGTTTTCTAAGAACTTTTAAAAATGCGCGTAACAGGAAAGGTGAGGTGAAGAGTAGCATGATCGTGCTTTAGAGGATATTTTCTAAGTAGTCTAATGACAGGACAAATGCTTAAAGAGGAGCATTAAAAATGAATGCTTGAGTTTTTTTTTTTAGGTTTTTAGAGGTCGTAATTCTTAGAATACTACATTGGGTGTACTTGTACGGTTTCTTCAAACTGAGCACGACATGACTATTGGTAAATCTTAAACAGCTTAGTTACTTCCCTTGCAGTTAGAATAAAAATTATCCTTGTTGACCATCTTCTAACGCATATCTTTATGATTTATATTAAGACTCTTTTAAAACTGAGCCTTGATAGATTTGAAGCAGATAGACAGACGGTAGTCTACGAATTGTGAATAAGCGTGTGCTGATAACAGCCTGAAGTGCTCTTATTTTATGCACTGATAGTGTCTGCAGAGGATTACCTGAGCCTTCTTTGGGTTGGGTCTTATGCATTAATGACGTACGCTATTTTCTTACTTACCTACTTAATCGCTTCTTCTTGTACCGCTAGGTGTCAAGGTTCGCCAGAATTTCTTCCAGCTTGCTCTGTCTCTGGCCAGGCGAATGGCTTCCTCCTTTTTAAGATCTCCTGAATCTGGCAAGACTAAGTTTTTCTTGGTCTCTCCTTCGGCCTCTTCTAAGCCGGGTCTAGTCTGGCCTCATAAGAGAATTTGGCCGCTTTGGTATCTGGCATTCTAGTCAGGTGTCCGAATCATCTTAGCTGGCCTTGCTTTATTTTGTCCAACAGGGGTTTCACTCCCATGGAGCTGCAGGTGGTATCATTTCTGACTCAGTTTTACCCTCGATCCTCCTCCATAGCCTGCAATCTGCTGCGGTTTAATTTCCACGGGTCCAACACTCGCTCCCATAGGTAGCTGTGGGGATAAAACGGTGTTATACATTATTTATCTGGTTTTCTTGGACAGTTCACGCTTGGCAAGGAATTCCGCCCAGAGGGTATGGAACAGTTAGTCGGCTTGCTGAAGCCACTCTACTGTTCATCTGCTCGTCGTTCTTACTCGATTCGTGAATTACGGGGCCAAGGTATTCGAAACATGACTATTTTCTAACGTTCTGAATTTTTCTCAGTTTGAAGTTTTATTGTCTGAATCGGCTAGCTTGTGAACTATTTTTAATGACCTACAAGACATAAGTACTTCTATTATGGTATGTAAATTCGAGAAGATTGAATAACATTGGTTAAATCGTTGTCTAAATTTCTTACTTTAGATATTTACAACAGCAGTGATATATTCTTGTAAACCTTTATCTGGTTTTTAGTACCGCCTTTAGATTAATGTGTCTACACATTCGTATAGGCTCAAGACCATCATAGTCTTACCAATCTATTGATCACACAAAATAAAAATATCTCTGAGATTTACTAAATGGGAAGGTTGATAGCAGTAGTGATGATGAAACTGTCAGTCAACATCGTCAGCTGATGGCGGTTCAAGGTTACCAACATACATAAATATAGATCAGGAAGTTTCAGTTACATTGAGAGAAGTTACATTATAGAAAGGCAAGCTCATTTTTCTGTAAGAACAGTAAATGTATTTTACTATCTGTCAAGCTTATATCATTGTAAAGTTGTCAGTATTGTGTGTTGTAAAACAAAGAAATTAAGTTGGTGTGCAACATTGAAAGTGCCCAAACCTAAAAACAAACTTTTTAAAATAAGAATGAATAAATACCTACTGGTATTTTGGACGAATAAGTTACTCTTTTCGTAATTTTGTATTACTGCAGATTATCAAAGATTGATAGAAACTTTGTGCAAGCGAATTTATTTGCATAAATTGAATTTTTGTATAAAAAAAACTCAATATCTGATACCGCAATTTCGTCATTGGGCTGTAATGTTTTTATTCTAGTCTTCACAATGGGACATATAAAGGTATGAATTGTAGACGGAAACTTAAATGCTAGACAGATTAAATTTAGGTTTCCATTTCCTCCCAAATTCATTGAAAGGCAGATGTCTAGCTAACAACAATTTCATTATATGTTATTTTTATTCAAAAGACAGTTTTACCTACGTGCTTTTGAAGTTCGTACTGTAATTTGAGACTTACTTGTATGAAAACACAATGAAACACCATCTGAAAAGTGGTATTAGTGTATCCCTGAAATTTTGATACCGATTTATTCTCTCTTGGGTGTATAATGTGCCTCTATTGGAATAACCTTTAAAAAGAAGCAAAAAGCCTTCCCGAAACTTTGACGTTCTTGGCACAAATTGTTTCTCACAATAAACTGCTGCATTCTTAAAATTTGCAATTCTAAAGGAGGCATAAAATATCACTGAGGTAAATTTATGATGTATGAAATTGTTGTGTAAACAAAAGATAACTTCTATTGTTTTAATATCATTAATTGAAATAATTTCCTTTATTATTTATTGCGACGTGTTTTTTGCTTTTGTGGTTTATGTAAATTCCCAGTAGAACAGACATAAATTATTAATTGCTTGTGAATTGAATTTGAAATAGACTCTTCTACGTCAAGATGAACTTTAACACAAAATGATTTCTGCAGTATAAATTTGTAAGTTGATAGTAATCTACGCGAAGGCGTACCATTTGAAATGCAATTCACATTCACTGCTCAAGTTTAACAATAAATTTTACGATTATGAGAAATACTTTAACACGTCACTGTATATGGTTATTAAATACATTTTGTTGTTGCTATTTATAAATTTTTGTTGCAGGTGCAGTAAAGAATGCAGACGAAGAATATAAACATAGAGCAAGCTCCTCTTAACAACGAGATATCGCCTCAGGTAACAATAAATTAACACTATGTGCTAATAAAATCAAAACAGTTTTGTCTGCTGCCATTTTTTAACTTTATGTTTGATGCTGTCGATCATAATATCACTCAAAGGTGTTTCACACAGTCTAAAACCACCCAATCTGATTTTTTAATTAACGGAATTATTTTAATTGTTCTAATTAGTCTTACATTATTTTTTAGAAAATGCTAATGGTTCAGCAGGCATCTACTGAATTAGTGAAGCTTGATGGCGCTCCTCCGCTCCCACCAAGAACTGCTATTATTTTTACTCCGCTGCCCGCCGCTCCAAAACCACAGGGTAAGAAGAAATTCCCAGAGTATATTTTATGATGCACGAAACAGATACATACACACATATCTCTCATGTAGTAATTTTAAATTCTTTTGTTCTTTTACCTGTTAAACAATCACTTAACACTGTTATTGAATTCTTTAAAATTTCTACGAAATTATAATTTAATACAACAATAATTAAAGGTCCCTTTTTAAAATGAAACAGTTGAATTGAGTTGAATTAAGAGGCGGTAATTTCTTCAAATCCAGCTCAATGGACCAAGCATACAATTAACGCCTTCTCGATTTAATTAAATTATATTTAATCTAAATACTATCAAAAAAAAGAGTCGCTATCTTTACACAACATTAACTTTTCATAGAAGTATTTTAAAGTGAGAGTCGGCTCGATTAATCCCGATATTTTCCGAATGGTCTTCGTATAATGTTAAAGTTAACACGAACAGGCCTTTTAGAGATTCCTACCTGTTGCTCCGACGCCAGGTGCAAAACGAACGGTTGGTCGGTTAAAAATTGAGCAAGTGTGTGTTTTTTGTTTAAAAAACTAAAATGTGAGAGTGTACTTAAGTTAGGTTTGGTTTGTTATTGCGTAGTGAGGGTGAATTTTTTAAACATTTGAATATTTTTTGGTGTTTTGAAATAATTTCGAAAAGCTGGATCAAATCTCTCCAATAAATTCCGGTAAGTGTGTGTTTTATGTGTTGCACAACACTTATTTATTTAAAAAAAGGGCTTGGTCTTGTATTTAAAAAGAACAATGAATTGAATAATTCGAAAAAATGAAGTGACGTCATATATGAAATTTAGTTTTATTGTTGTTTGAAGGGATATTACTGGAGATGATTATAAAATAGGTTACTTTCAAAAAAAAGATGTCTAACGGTTTCATACTTTATTGAAATTTTTATCTAGAATATTAATCTTGTAGAGAGATGGTTCATCGCAGTTTCCTTTTAAACGAATCCACCCACAGCGAGAGTTGTGTGAGGTTTTGCTTGGTTTACCTTTAAGCATTGCATAACGTTAATTTATTAATAGGTAATAAACCTACAAAATAGCAGTGTACTTAATTACTCTTATTGTTTTATGCTTCATTTGCGTTTTACTAAAGGGTAAAGAAAGATCTTAAAGCATTAGCAGATTGAAAGTTATTGATTGGGAATTTAAAATTCCTTGGCTCCGTTCTGTTTTAGCAATTTGCTCCGAATTAATTTTGTTTATTTTGAACTTATTTTTTAATTAATATGAATCTAAAAGAGATCAATAATGTTTAATACTGTAGAAAAACCGGTATGAAATAGATGACTACCATTTTCTAAATTAAGTGGTCCTAGTGTTACATCTTGTTAAATAAAAATTTGTATCATCTATTTTGATGGATCTTTTTATATTCGCGTTGGTGGGTTTTCGAAAAAAAAACAGGATCTTAAATCTTTTGGAATTGCATGTAAAGAATGTATTTGAAGATCTTTATGTTAATTGGCTAAAATCTTCTACAGCCATTCCTTTCTGATTATGCCTTAAAGCATTTTGATGTAGTTATTACGCTAGTACGAATTTCTGAATATGAGATTGTGCACGTTAGGGGATAAACTATACTTCCGGGTGCATTTAATTTATAGTATAAACTGAAAACTAGCGTCCGATCGAAATATTAAGAGATACATTGATCTTTGAGATTTGAAATTTGTAGGATTGGGGGAATGTTTCATTTTAAAATATGCAGTATTAAAAACATCTAATAAAAAGAAGCAAATGACTAGGCTCAATTGGTGGCCTTGGTCATGGTATGGAATTACGATTAAAAACTGAGAATTAAATTCAGATAATAATAGTCAGCGACATCGGAAATCGTGTAGAACAATATTGTCCCGAAAGAAAATTATAATATTTTTCTAAAGTAATGCAGAAAATTGGCAGAACTAATAACCTCGTATGTACTTATTGTAATGTATTATCTTTTTGATGACTACGTAGAAGAATTAATAGAGTTCAGTGTGCCTTTCATGGAATGAAAATAACCGGCAGCTGATACATTTAACAGAAACGAAGATACTATTAAGTCTAAATTAAATATAATTGGTACAAATAAATTTTTGTTTCCTCATCTAAAATATAATATGTGAGTAACTGAACACAGTAGCCCTAGACAGGTGTTTCACTCTTGGTTGGTCATACCAGTAGAAGATAACTTTGTTCAATGCTCTCTCATTCCATTTCGTTCTATACAGGAACCTACTCACTTTATTATTTGATAATTCTTGCATGAGAGAAACAAGTTCAAAAAAAATAATATCTTCAACAAAAATAATTAGTAATTATTGTAGCGATTGGTTTTAATGAAAATGAGTTTACTGGATACTCGTAGATGTAAAAGTAAGCAACGAGAAAAAAATAGTAAGTGCCTACATAGCAAGATGACTGTCACAAACAAGGTTGAAAGCTATTAAAAACATTCTGTTGAAAGATGGTTTTACCTTCGATGTTACCAGTAGTGTGGTAGAAACACTTTTCTTTTACGATATGAAGAAATATCTAATAGTAATAAAATAAGAACTAAACATGAATATATTATTAATAATAAACCTACGTGGTGGAATTGCAAGCAATGAAAGAAACTCATTAGAAAGTAACTTAAAGGATTATGAATAATGGAAAAAAGCAAGAGGACTATTTGAACACGTAATGCTTTAATGAGGGATTCGAGAAATTAAGAACTCTAGATACTTCATGTATTTTGAACAATAACAAAGAATGTATATAGTGGAGAAGGCAATAAGTACAACGAAACAAAACCGCTTCTATGAACATTGATTTGGAAGTAATGCACCTAAAATATATGTATAATTCCTCATCGTTGGATTTAGAAACAAAATTGGTAATGATGTAGTACGGGAATTGGACTTACTAGAAGCCTGCAAAGAATTTATAGAAGTTAGTAGTAGTATGTATGTATAAGAAAATTATTTTATACGGAAAGTTTTTGATCACATTGATTCAATTAGGTAATTGCAAATTATGAAATCAATACCTTTTACAGCTATCCCCAGTGATCGAAATATCTATCGGCAAAAAGGAGAAAAGTTTTGGTGACCTAGGGCACTGAATTGACGGACTAGGTGTACGCATTTTCTCGTGAGCTGTGAAATGGATTACACAGAAACCAAAAACTGCTTGAAAGATCCTTAATATTCCCGTTTTATACATACATATTTTATAGAGATGTTATTATCCCATCTGCAATACGAGTAAAATTGTATAAAATATGAATATGAAGGATCTTTCAAGCAGTTTTTGATTTCTGTGTAAACAAGGGCACAGCTCACGAGAAAATTCGTACACTTTAATATCAAAATAGAACTGAGGGATATTGTTTAACTTGCCCAGAATCAATTTTTCATCTTTCAAGGTATCGCTGCTGGAGGTCATGTAAAAAGAAAGAGAAGAGCTGCGTTTGCGGATTTATGAAGAAAAGCTCGCTAGACATTTTATCTCTGCAAAAGAATTCTGCTGGAAGTCGGGGCAATACGAAAAGTACCAAATCTTTACTAATTTGAGCATGTGACAGAAGGAATCTTTAAGGTTTTGTTGAACCGTCTGTTAGTTTATCACCCTCATGCTGTCGTAACTTGAAAGGGTTTTTCCTTAATCTCTTTAGAACGCCTAAAAGTTATTTAATGAATCAACACATAAGCTCGACACAAACGATCTTTTTTGCCAAGATGTTTTGAAAAACATAGTTATGATCATCTTCAGACCATCGTAGGTGTCTGTAATTGCTTTCTTTGGCAATCTTTCCTTCTTCGAATACCTTAAAAATGAACTACTAAAAAGCTCCTACGGCTTATTCTAGAAACGGTCAGTTTGTTTGTCAAAAAAGAGGAAATTCTGGGAAGATTGGTGTATTTTCAAACCATTCACTGAAGGTAGCTGATAACAAAGTAGGTCTAAAGACGAACCTTAAGAAAGAATTGCTGAAATCGATCGGCAAATGTACTTATCTATTGGTTAGTGTCGAACCGATATATTCTCCTGTTCGATTGTTTATTGGCGTTTAATGGCGAATGGCATTTCTTCATAATAATTGCTTCATTTTCAGTGATTTCGATTTACGATCCAGATCCATATTATTAATTTATTCCTCTCCTGTAATAAATCCAATTACTAATCCTCTGGCTGGATGTTCACTTGGTAAAATGCTAAGTGGTAGCTAATAATTGGAAGTGTGGCATTAATGCAACGTCTCTGTATTTTTCTTCTTTTTGCATCTATTACCTAGGGTTCAATTTGAATTTGTCTTAATTTACTATACTAGCAGGACGTGGTGATAACACACTTACCACCTTTCAACGTAACATTATTATTTTCAAAGTTTTGGAATCGCCCTTATACAGAATACTGAATGTTCTAAATATAAAAAATCCATTAGCAACCTGCATCAAAAAATTTATACAGAAGTTCCGTACCCTGTGGCCCTTTTTCAATATTTTCAATCTATAAAAATACTTCACTGTTATTCAGTGTTATTTTTGGCATAGGTATTACACAAATCCTAAAGGGCACAAAAACATCCAAACATTTACAAAGTAACGAAAAGGAGTCTTACAATCTTTTAATTCAATCAGTGGCAGTTTACATCATGAACGTCGCGTCGGCAGGATCTTATGTAAAGGATGCAAAGTCTTTATATGCAGTTACGATTATGATGCCCGCAGGTAGTTAGAGGCTTTGTAACTGAACGTCGTTAGTCGATCTCTCCGTGCTGTGTTATAGTTTAGCGAATCACATACACATATGAGCGGTCTTTGTTTACTAATCTCTTCTTCTGTATCAATGCAGCGTTGTCAGTTTTCCTAGGGCGCCATCTTTCAGAAGCCAGGAAAATCTAGGACATTTAAATGTATTTAACAATGTGTGAAAGAATTTATAAATTTAAACAATTTTTGTATATTCTATAGGATATTGTAAACGGTATCAGGGGTTGCAGAGCAATTTTTAGGACTTATCACTATAGAAATGCAAATGAAAGAACTTAAGTCGAGATATTAATTAGACGAAGATTTGATTTCGTTTCGGTTCTTATTTTAGAATCAACTGGTCTATTACATAACCAAATCCTGTTAAACAATATCTGCCAAGCTGTATACAGAGGAGGCCCTGAATCAACTTTCTAAATAGGGTTTCTGTGTAAACCAAATTCCAGATGTGGCAAATATCTCAGATTTTTAAAACCGATTGAGCTTTTTCTGATTCTAAAACATGCAGTGAAACATTAACAAGGAATAATTTTGTGTCGTATACAAATACCTATAGAATCTATGAGTGTAACAGATCTACATTCGACTCATCTTTTGGTTAGGTGTCAGGATCTTTCTATACAGAACATTGCAGTTTAGACTTCGGGTTTGTTAAGTTCATTGAAGTTTCTCGGCACACTAAGTTGTTCAGGCTTTTGAGCCAATCAGGCTCTTTGGGTCAACCAGACTTCTTTAGCCATTTAAACAGCTCTGCTCGTTTAGGTTTTTTGCATCAAGATGGGTTTTACAAGTTAATTGGGCTCGTTGAATTTCATGTACAACAAGTTATTATTGATAATCCTGGGACAGTTTTCTCCGTCAGGGAAAAAATTCAAAAAATGATCTAACCTTGATATATTTTCAGGAGTTGCCTAAGTGACTTTTTATAATTTTTAAATTTCTATTCAGTGTCGTTCGATATTCTTTACTAAAGCATTTTACATAGTGTAAATGATGCATACAGAGTTAAGCTATGTTGGGTTGGTGTGGGTTCAAACCTGAAGTCGGAAATAAAATCTTTGATTCTGGGATCTAATACACGGGACTATGTATTTTATATAATGCCAGTAGTCTGCGCTCAAATTAAAGAAAAGCAACGTTCTGTTATTAATTTGTAGAAAATCTACAGAAATGTGACTATTTAAATGATATCTTAAACAGCAATAACCGAAACATGCCTAAATAATCCGAAATAGTCCAAAACTGAGTTGTTCTTAAAGAATCTGAAACATTAAATATGACGTAGAATAGCCCATACATTTGCAAAAAGGAACCTATAGGGGCTCCTATTACATCAGGTTCTAAACCTTCAAGTTTTTATAGTTTCATAGTAGGTCCTCTATATGGCTGAACATGAATTAAACTAGACTTTCGTGAGCAGAATAAAAACTTAATATCAATGGGAAAGGTAAAATGTCTGCTAAATGTGACTTGACGCGGATGAACCAATATTTGTTTGTGCCTAGTTACATAAATGTTTTATTCAAAGAGGTGCCTAAAACCTAAAACAAGCATTGTGCTATCTGAAAGGTCGTCATTGAAGAATGAGTTGCTTAGGTTAGCGTTTCTCAATAGTTTATCTGTTGTAGGTTATGGGGCACTATTTTAGTGAATTAAATTCATAGACCTTTTTTTAAGAAGAGCATTTCTGTAACAACAATTTTTTACTGAATAAAATTAACAAAAACGAGTACTCTAAATTGCTCAACATTGCACATTGGTACTTCACATAAGTAAATGGCAATGAAAATGATTTTATGAAATCTTTTGTTTCCCATATGATGAAGTTTTCCTGATGCTGTCTTATATAGTAACTGCTACTGATATAGTCTGAGGACGACAAACTGTAAGTTTCTGTGGAGCAACATGGCGTTAGCGTCAGTTTTCGATGAAGTTTTTGCAATTAACAATGAGATGATCTCGAATGTAGATCTATCCAGGCCATATGCAGAATACAATGAAATGAAAATATCCACAATACAAAAGAAACTTGACGGATGGCAACAGCAGAAATGAAGGTAGATAGCGACCACGTTCCTCATCGAAAATCAAACCAGACTCGAGACAGAGTAAAATTTATTGTTGCTAATAGAATTGAGGAATTTATAACAGGCTTTCACTCCAGCTGATAACAGAATTTCTGGAATACAAATCAGAAGCAAGTTTTCAATTTACTGTAATTAATTACTGTAAATTAAAGCAACCCACCACGTATCAGCTGGCAAGAAAAAATTTGCAAGGAAGAAAGAATAAAGCTCAAATTTATAAATGAAAAATGGAATGGAATAGTTGAAGCAGTTTTAAGTAGTGTATCAGGAAATCTAGGTATGAGAAGAAAATTTGAACTACTTTACCATGAATGGTGAACTGAAAAAACTATAAACGATTCATACCACATGAAAGAGTAAGAAGACTGGAGACACTTATTATGGAAGCTATATATGAATGGTCCCCATAGATGAACCAAATTTGAAAACATCAAATTGTAGTAGAACTTGTTTTTTAAATTGGCTCTCTTGTTATAGACTGACTCATGGATAAAAGACATTTTTGCCAAAAAATTGGATCAGGATTTTTCAGAAAAGGAAAGAAAGTTAATGTCTCAATTTCTCTCTTAGAAGAACTCAACTCAATAGCTTTCTTCACCCAAAATCGACAACTTTTAGTAAAGGCGAATTGAAAAAAAAACAAATTTATAACGTAAAGTGGCAAACGGTTTTGGAATTCTAGAAAGCTGTTCAGACTTAAAATTATCATTTGCGTTGAAATTCTTAATTTTAGTGGAATGAAAGTGTCTACTAGTCTTCCCTTTCTCTCTCACACGAGAATTGCAATCAAATCATAACATTTTACAGGCAAACGTAACTGCACGGTCTTGTTTTTGCAAAAGTCACATACTGATATCCACCATCTAAAATCTCTAACAGTTTATAAAAAGCGACATATGTACACCTGCGTTTGTTATACCTGTAGACACTTCTGATTGATCATTTCCGTTTTTATTTAAACATTGTCATTATAATGTCAAAGATATGAGAATAATGTGATGTTATCAGATTTTTTAGAAAACTCCCAGAGCTAGTTCGTTCTTGCTTTTGGTATTTAGAATCAATCCTTGAATTTTTGAAAGAATATTCTAACTTTGCTGATAAATGTTCAAGGATCATTGTGTTCTGCTGAATTATAATTATTACCCAAATTAATTGACTTTTATTTTGAATTGTGTTTCAAATAATATACGCACCATTTGGTTAATTTCCCCGTAATAATAATTAAGTATTTCGCACATTGTGCTTTAATTAAAAGTCTTAAAGATTTCAAAATAAATCCTTTACAATTTCTAAAGGATATTACAAAGAGCGTTAGGAAATGTATTCATTTGCAAAGAGATTAATCAATTTCATAACTACCTACCTGTAATACGTGGAGCAACTATTGTAGCACTTCATGTGTTAAATTTTTAATTGTTTGATCAGACATAGTATCTTAATAATGTTAGAAATGGAGGTCACATAAATTGAAATAATCTACTTTAAAACTGTTTAATTGAAATTGAATTTTAGATATTTAATGAGGACCGCAAAATGTATGTTAGTGCTTGTTCTAGCTTTTCTGTTTAATTAATTGAATTCTTGGAGGTTTGATAGCATCGGGTTTATACATATTTATTATTAATTTTTTCATGTTGCATCAAAGAATTTCTGGAAATTTTTAAAATTGCCCCGGTAATCATTAAAAATGAAGACGTACTATTGAGTGTTAATTTTGTGAGATTTTTTTTAATTTTTAGCATTAAGTGTGACAATATAATAATTGATCGTATTTCTTTTGCTAATTCGCTTTAAACGTTTTAAGTCTACAATTGTCGTTAGCTATTAGCTTATAATTTACTCTCATAATATAATTTATTGCTTACATAGTTTAAACTAACATATAATTAATGGTTGTCATTGCCTACATATAGTAGTTAAAAGGTAAACATTGAATGAAATATAACCGTAGCACGCGCCTTTATGAAATTATCGATGATTATACATCATTTCTAGGATTAGAAAGCATTTATATAGGTTATATTGGCATTTAGTCTAATATCCTACTTTAATCGATTTAATGCATTTTACTTGTATAGGATTTCCGTGTTTTGCAAATCGACATAATTATAACGGCCTGTAATCAATTTCTGTATGTTACATTCTCCATAGAACAACGAGAACGAAACATGAAAAACTAGACAAGGTACAATTGGAGGATTGATTTCTCATTGTCAGTGTAATTGTTACAATTTTTAATTTACATAGTCGTAGAACATCATTTACTGTGTCATTATAAAAACGTTATTGATACGCTATGAGGAGATGATTAATGATGAAGATTTAACTAACTAAAATAATATTTATGCTGGATTATAGAAGATGATCAATGGTTTATATCTAAATGAAGTATGAGAGTTCTAAATGAATTTCTTAAGTATGTTCTACAATACCTAACAGCACTTTTCAGGTTAATTTAAAAATCATATAATGAAGAATCAAGGACAATGTAACACCTGCAATCAGGTGTAATGAGCAAATTTCCAGTCTTTGTAGTTGGTTACAGGTCATTCGATCCTCGAACATTACAACAATTTTAAAAGTCAGATTGATGAATTAGAAGGTTGGTAAGAAAACCATTTTGTTGCATTCTTGATGGGTTTTTGTATCATATGCAATATGGCAGAGTTTATGCAAGAAATAATTTCAAAGTCACTCAAATATTTTTCAAATTGTAATTTTTTAGAAAGTTTATCGTTATAAACCTTAATATTTTTGAATTCAAGCAATAATTAGGATTATAACTATGTTCTATCTCAGGGGTTGGAAAACCAAGCTTGATGCAGGCCAGACCGCAAAAGCACAGTGTATACATATGCTTAAAATATTTTTTTAGAATTTATGTTTATTTATATTTAATCAAATCTGCGGATATTTAGTGTCCATTTCTTGTTTGCAACGTAGGAAAATGTAATGACGACATAAATTGTTTTGAAAACAATTTTAATTTTGTTATACGTAAATTCCTATTTGACATGATGTTTTTATCTGAATAATTGTTTTTGCAAAGAGTATTACACCCACCTACTTCTCCTCTCTTTCTATTTTTTTATTGTTTGTACCTTACTCATGTATATGTGTACCCAGATAGCAGATCCTCTCTACTCTGTTTTTCTCCTGCTCTTGTTCCTTCTTGATCATTGGTTTTTTTCTTTCTCTTTTTAGAATTGTTTTTATTTCCATGTAGTTGCTTCTGCTGGTTATTTCAATGCCTAGTCTCCGCGCTGCTGTTTCAAGTATTTTAATTGTCTATATTAATTCTGCTGTTGATTTTGCAATCATGACTACATCATCTGCATATGCAAAGCACTGGTGTTCTTTACTGTATATTAACATTGTTTTTTATATCTTCTCTTCTTGTAATATTTTGTCCAAAACTAAATAGGTTAATGAATCTCTTTGGTGCAGCAAATCCTTTAATTATTTCACCAAATACATTAACTTTATATGCAGTATCACTTAGGACCATTTTGCCGAACTAATTAATTTCTTTGAAATTCTGAACTCATTCATTATCTCATATGAAGAGCGTTTAAAAAAGTGTAGTATTCAAAGTTTGGAAAAACTACATATTACATTAGCTTGCTACAACATACCCACAGTTGAGTACAGATTTTTCTGAATCAGAAGTTATCTTTTCTGGCCGTACGTTTTTTTACTTCTTGTAGTTGCCTCCTATTTTCCTAGAAATTTTCTTTAATATGTCAATTTGGTTTGTTCTATGAAAGATGCTAGTAACGTCTAGTAGAATAATGACTCTGTAGTTCTCAGGCTTTCTTGCCCCCTCTTTCATAAAGGGGGCCTATCAGAGCTTTCTTCTGTGTTTCCTCGTATTTGTTATTTTTATAACTATCGTGCTTGCAACATTTCTCTATCATGTTTAGACATTTCCATCACAAACTTATCTTAAGCTGACCTTTTTCCATTCCTCATTATGCTCAGTATCTTTAAGTCTTCTAAGTTTCCTACTGTTTTTGTTTCTTCTGGTTCAGAGTTGTTGTCTCCATCTAACATATTTTCAACTTTTTCCATTTCTTTCCAATTTTTTCTGACCTTTCTAATCAGTTTCTTCTATTATATTCGAAAACTAAAACTTTTTCTCTGTTTCTGAATTTCTTTGTAGCATTCTCTACTATTTTTTCTCTTTTTATTTCTACAGATTATTTTCATAGCTTTCTTGTTTTCTTTACATTTGTGCTTATTTTCTTCATTTCTCGTTTCAACATTTTTACTGCTTCTCTCTCTTTCAGATCTTGTCTGCGATTTTTCTCATACTATTCTTTTCTCTTTTGTGCATCTTCTTGTTTTTTTAGTATTTGCACACCAAACAGCATATCGTCTTTCATGTTCTGCATATTTCTTTTAAATGTTGTAATAGCTCCTTAGCTTATTAGTGTTGATTCCAGATTTTGTAGATTGTAAAACCAATAAGGTTACTAATTTCAATGAAACAACTCATGTTCCTTATTCTTTATATTTCCAAAGTTTGTTCAACTGAGTCTTACATTTTTATTCAACATTTCGTGCCTACGTGTGCTACATTATCAATAGAAACCAACGATATTGTATTGCTTTTAATTTAGATAGTTATAATTGTAATAAGGAAGAGTTTTTAAATTTCTTAATATAGCAATTTTGGAGTATAACAAATAAGGAACGTAGGTTGCTTCATTGAATTTCGTAATCTTTTTGGTTTTTAAATGGTCTGAAATCAATATTTCTATTGTACATTTTTTTGTGTCTCCACTTCTATTCAGCCTCTGTCTTATTCTGGTTTGGGGTTCATTGTTTGCTCCTCTTCTTTTATTATGCTCTTCACCATCAGATGATTAGAACCCACATCTGCTCTTCTAAATTGTCAAACATCTTTAATACCCTTTGGTTGTTTCGTAGCTACTAATATGTGGTCAATCTGATTTATCGTTCTGCCTTCAGGTGATATTAATATAGCTTTCCTCTACTGCAAAATTTATTACTTTATCGTCGTTTTTGTTACTGCTTTTATGCACACTGTTTTCCTATTACGTTCCTTTATACATCTTTTTTCTTTAATCCTTGCATTGTACATAATCACCTAAAATAATTTTTCTATTATGCTTTGACAAATCAGTGAACGTTGCTTCTAGTGTCTCATAAAATTCTAATTTTTCTCCTTTACTCTTATTTTCTGTTGTTCTGTATTTTTATTTTGTCCTTAACAGATTCATCCTAACTGACATAGCTTGGAACCCTGTCACTGCGTGTTTTCAATTTTTTGAATCATAAGACCTATTTTGAAAACCTTACTTTAACATCCAGTTGACATTCTTTAGATGAAGTGGGAGGAGAACAGTTAATATAAACTTCTACTGTAAATGATAAAAAGATTTTACTTGTAGGTTTTGAACGCCAACTTGGCCGACGAGCAAGCAGCAGTACAACCATGTTCAGTATATTTACCCTTAAATAACAGAATTAGTGGTGAACGGGTGCCAGATTTAGTCTGAATATGGTTTTTGGGGTTTGCTTTAACTGCCCTCCCAAACCATCACAAATTCCTTTACCGTGATTGAGATGTTACATAAAAGTGCTGTTGTGCATCTGTACTTTTGTTTATGATAACGAAGGTTAGAGAATTCCTCTGGTTCTTGCTGATTAAAAAGATAAGGAAAAATTTTATTTCAAGGATAACAAGACGTTGTCCTTTAAGAATTGAATTTGGTTCTTTCAAAGCAATGGATTGTATTATGTAGTAAAAGATTAGAAATAAAGCAAACTGAGAATAATAACTGATAATAACTTCGTTCAATCTCATTCTTTGTATTAAATATGAGAAGCGGAAAAATTACCGCTGAACTTTGAAAAGATGTTCCTTTATTGCTTGCAGTTATTGTCAGGAAGTCAACAAAACCTTCAGCTGATTTTGCAATTATGCTTCTAAGTAATGTTTCTTACCATTTCTTCTTTAGATGATCGTTTAGATTTAATTTCCGCACGGTATCTAAGTAACATCCTGCCTGTGGAGGTAAACACATTAGTTATTATGTATTGAGTTACTACAACATGATCCATCATTTATGACCATCAACTAATTTGAACGCTTTTCCACGAAACATTAACTTTAACATAATTCTTAGACGGAAATAAGACTTATTCCTTATTTAGTAGACTCGAGTATAGTACGCAAAAGGTGAACCATCATAAATGTCCAAACACACTTATATTTATCAGAATTTCATTTGACAAATTATACCTCCGTTGCCTTTCTAGGTAGAAGCGACTGTAACAACCCGCTTTCTTAAGATCAGACTAGGGATCGAACCCTGATCGCTCGGACAGCAGTCTGCGCACTAAGCTAACTTTGGCTTTTATTTTCATGTTATTGCTTACTGTGAATTATTTTTCAATTTCTGAAAGTTTCTCAAACTTTTCTCACGTTTCCAGGTTTTCTCCTACAGTAGCATGGGTCAATATCCGTTCAGTTGTTTAGAATATGTGACTCCTCTAGACATGCAGGAAGTTGCTCAGATAGTCTATGGAAGTGTCTAGATCAGTGAAATGGATTTTCTGATGGAGAGCCTGTTACGACCCCAGAAAGAAACTTCTTTTTACAGCCGGCAAGTGCTTCAATCTATTGTGGTTGTGGCTTTTTTTTGCAAGCTGTTTGCTACAGGTCTTCATATTAGGCTTTACTCTACACATCCAGGTTTATCTTGGCCTTTTTAATGCATTTTTGGAAAGATCTGCTGAACGGATTATAGGAGTATCTATTTTCCAAACATACATCTTTGTATATTTCAGCTATGAGTAAGAGCTAGGTTATGTGTTACGGGCAGTAGATATGTCTCTGAATGATATTCGTTAAGAGATGCTAAATTTCTTCAACCTTCTTTCAAGATTTTCTTGTTAGACAATCATGGTCTCCAGACGATGGCAAAGGTGAATACTATTATGTAGTATCGAGTGATACACAATTCGTTTTTGGTTGAATATGAGAGAATTGCAAATACATAGCAATATTCCTGGCTAGTCCTGAGAATTATTTCTCTGGTGATTTGAATTCTGTATGTTTTCATTTCCATATTATTTTTATGGTTTTGTTTGTTTATTGTTTGATTTTTTTATAATTCTGTTCTTGAATGTCGGTGGCTTTCCATATCCTGCTATTGGCGCGTTGTCAGTCTATATGTAGATCTAGACACTGTATTTTCATTAGAATTTTTAGTGTGAATATTTATTATGACTAGATGATTTTCCTGCTTGGAGCCTGAGTGTTCCTTTGTGTTTTGGTCTGGTTGGGTTATTGTACGCTGTCTTCTACTGTAATGTTAATCAAAATGATCCTAAGTATTGCGCGTTTGCCAGTTGCTTTTATTTTTGTTATATTAACATTCTTTGTTTGGTCGTACTCATAAATAGTTACATCAAAAGGATTTTAAATACCTTTATAATGTTTAATATTTTAAAGGCAGACAATTATACGTGATTTGTTTTTAATTTCCACTTTTACATGAAAATCTATTAATTCTTAACCATGAACTTTTATAATTCGTGCTTGCAACATTGCAGTTTGCAGACTTGACTTAAGTAATTCGCCATAAGCATCTTACTTAAATGATATTATAATATTCTTTGTATACTACAACAGAACTATTTTATCCTGTAATTTATGAGTTAAACTCGAAATGTTTGCAAGACAAACGCTTGCTTCCCACGAAGTTAATCTCTTTTTCGTGGGAATAGAATTTGAATGAAAATTTTACTCCATTGTAGATTACATTTAATAGCTGAAACTTGGAGTTTAGTTTCCGTGTTTAATAATAACTAATAGTAACACACTTGAAGTTGCATAGTGCACTCCTATTTTAAGATTAATATTCTCTTCACTCGGTTGAATAATATGAAAGCACCTATATTATAATAAATATTTATGAACTGTATCTTTTGGCATCCAAGAATAATTAAAATGCTTCGTAGACATGAATTGAATGATTACAAAGTTCAATATAGCATAGAAGACGCCATAATGTAATTTCTGGAATGTAGAATCATTACATATCAAGTTTTTCAATTTTTACAGTAACATCATCGAGTATTTCTGGTTTAACGTAGGTTTTTTATTGAACTTGAAAGCCAACTTGTCAATTACAGTAGCTGCAATATAGAACTTCAATATACTATGTATTTACAAACTATAAATGAGGACGTTGCTGCATTTTCCATGACTAAAAGATATAAAAAAATGTCAAGTTTTGTTTTTCTCAAAACAAAAAGGAAATGTCAAACAGGTTTTAATAATTTTACTTAATAAATTATTGCATTAATAAAGCCTTTTAATATATTATTAAATTTAAATTCAAATTGCACAATAAAAAGTGCTGGCAATGAAAATCCTCGAGCGTAGGTTAAATTTTTTCACCTCCTACTGCTGTAAAAAGGCTAATTAAGACATTTAATTTAGAAGCAATAAAACAGAGATAGATAAATAAAACCAACATTTAATGGAAGTAGAAGATACGATAATTAAGTTAACTTGAATCCGAGTTTTTAATCTTTATCGTATCTTTCATCTTCACGGTATACTAGAAAAACAGCAAAACAGACTTTAACCATCATTTACCTTGTTTTCTGCTATTTATTAGGTTGCTAATTAAACAGTGGAAATTATTTTATTTAAAAGCGCTCTTGATTGTAGTTCCAACATTCTCAACTAGCTATTTAGCTTTTAAGTTTTACAATAGTTTACTTTTTAAGTTTTACCTTGTGCATCAAGTACATTCAGTTGTTCGTAGTTGAATACATGCAAACGTTTTAATTGTATGACTTACAAAATTACATATTCTTCCGGTTTCCACGGTTTAACATTAGAATTTCTTTGTTTCGTTTTTAACCCATTTGGCCTTCTACCTATTATTTGCTTTATTTACTATCTATTCAATTCTTATTACATGCTGTTTTACAAACCATTAATCAGAAAAAAGGTGGGAGACCTGGACGAGTCCAGGGTCTATCTACAATTCATTTATTGACGCCCAAGAAAGTCACACAACTGTTTTAGTGGAAATATCCTCCAGTCGAAAATTCTAAATATCGTAAATTAATAGTTGTCATGGCTTGAATAGACTTTTAAATGAATGTTTGCAGGGTTTTGTCTGGAATGTGCACTTGGACAAGATTCCCATAACAATAGCAATTACAACAAAATAAAATAGAACTAAGAAGGACAAGCAAATAGACGACGCTAAATAAGGTCTAGCTGAAGTAAGAAGTATCTAATTATGCCATTATGTTTTTTTTTCTAACAAACAATTGCAGAAGAAATATAATTCTATTACTCTCGCCACCATACCAAATCACTGATAAACCAAACGTTGTTACTTTCTGTACTAAAAGAGCAGTAACCGTGCAAGATTTTTTAAGGAACTAGTCTTTTTTAGAATGAGCAATCATAAACAGTAATGTCGTCTCTAGGTAAAGCTAAAAGTGTCAACTTAGATCAGACATCATTATTTGAACATTTTAGTCCACAATACGTACATTTAGATTACTCCGCGCTTGAAAGCAATCTGACCTAAATAACATTGGTTGCCGATTAGATAGTCTGTGTAAACGTAGCCAGTTTGCTTATATTCGGATAACTCGCTGCACACATACACAGACAAATTTTCTCTTCATTACTTTAATTTGCACGTTCATAGCCAAAATAAGAGCCAGATGTAAGGAAATGAGAAGACCTCACCTGCCCATTCACAAACTGTCATCCAGAAATTTTTTCGATGCTGTCTTACTCGTTTGGTATGGATTGGTTGTCCTAGGTTTTGTATATTTGGGTCCTTTTGCGTGCCTTATCTCTTGTGTTTTCATAGGCAAAATGAGAACTGTTTAGATCTATGAAAAACGGGAATCAACCTAACAACGTAAATGTACTGACTGAATTTATATTTAAATTACTTCTTGCTGATTATTGGACGGATTATCTGAGATCAATAATTTTTGATTATTCATGTCTTTGCTGACATATCTTCAAGTTTTTTTTTTTCTAATAAGTAATTTTAGTATTTTCTTCAGGCATCTGACAGGACATGATCCGAAATTACGAATAGACGAAAGTTTCTTTCCTTGACGTCTTAATAATTAGAGTAGTAATGATTTCCTAATAAAATTGAGCCTCATTTCAATACTTTAGTGTCGATCACCCCCTACAAGTTGTCATTGATACTTCCTGTCTCTTTTCTAAGAGTCATCAGTCTTAACAACATTAAGGAAGAAATTTATCATGAATACTTTTCAATGTTTAAAGAGGAAGTTTACTCGTAATGGTTATTTGGGACAGTTTCTCAATTTACTGTCAAGTTGTCATTTTTACTTCCTGTCTCTTTTCTAAGAGTCATTAGCCTTAAGAACATTAAGGAAGAAATTTATAAAGAATACTTTTCAAGGTTCTAAGAGGAACTTTACTCGTAATTGGTTCTTTGGGACAGTTACTCAATTAATTGTCAAGTTGTCATTGATACTTCCTGTCTCTTTTCTAAGAGTCATTAGCCTTAAGAACATTAAGGAAGAAATTTATAATGAATGCTTTTCAAGGTTCTAAGAGGAACTTTACTCGTAATTGGTTCTTTGGGACAGTT
>VTPC01001115.1:54703-72752 GCA_011009095.1 Ignelater luminosus
TCTCAATTTATTGTCAAGTTGTCATTGATACTTCCTGTCTCTTTTCTAAGAGTCATTAGCCTTAAGAACATTAAGGAAGAAATTTATAAAGAATACTTTTCAAGGTTCTAAGAGGAACTTTACTCGTAATTGGTTCTTTGGGACAGTTTCTCAATTTATTGTCAAGTTGTCATTGATACTTCCTGTCTCTTTTCTAAGAGTCATTAGTCTTGAGAACATTAAGGAAGAAATTTATAATGAATACTTCTCAAGGTTCAAAGAGGAAGTTTACTCGTAATTGGTTATTTGGGGCGGTTTCTCAATTTATTGTCAAGTTGTTATTGATACTTTCTGTCTGTTTTCTACGAGCCATTAGCCTTAAGAACATTAAGGAAGAAATTTATAATGAATGCTTTTCAAGGTTCTAAGAGGAACTTAACTTGTAGTTGGTTCTTTGGGACAGTTTCTCAATTTATTTTATGATTTCTCTACAACGAAAGGAACATTGCGTAACCATTTTCAGTTCCTACCATCATTATTGTATACAGCGGCTTTTCTGCCATGAAGTTTTGTACAAACCGCTTTACCAAGTTCAAATTCTAGTTGCTGTTTTTGAAGAAAAGTGAAAAGCAAATGGTAAAGCAACAGGATTTGCCTAGTATGTCTAGAACAGGGAGGAAAGACCATAAAAACGGCAAGAAAACTGAAACTAAAATCAGTAAGTAGTGTTTGATGCCAGAATTGATCTTACAGTAGACAAAATAGTATTTTTAACGAAAAAGGAAAAGAAAAAATTACCAGGCCAAATGACCTAGGATGTATGTAATTGTCGAATGTTGAACAGTTTAGTAAAGTGAATTATCCCATACTGAACGAGGTTGTAATCTTACCGAGGTATCTTCAAATACAGTACTTTCTCCTTCTTGCGAAAATTCAAAACGAACTACACTGTACGGAAAGACGAATTAAAATCTTCTAATGTGGCTTAAAATTTTACTGCTGCTGCTAACAATTCTTTGTTAAATAATGTTAAGCCAGCGTTACTATTTTTTTAATTACAGGCTCTTAAGACATTGAACCCTACATCAGGTATAGTCCAATGTGGTCCCCGGGGCAAATCTATCGTCAAAGACTAACTCAAGTATCATTTAGGTTAGTATTTTAACAAAAACAAATGAGACATAAGGGATAAGGTCTAACATACCTTTTAATATTCTTAAAAACAAGGAACAACCTGCAGTTCTTACATTTATGTTTGATATTTCTTTAATTAGTCTATTTAGAAGTTGCATCCTCATTTCGCTTAACAAATCATCTAGCACGTCACTTCAATGCGCTGATTGAGTGACATAATCTTTGAATTGATTTCTTCCAACTCACTAGTGAAATTATTAAGTCTGGATTCTCGATCTTCTACTTTAGTTTCAAGACTTTTACATTCTACATGAGCACTTTCTGCTAACTCTTTGATACTTTCAAATGTTTAATTGCCTTCGCATAAACACTAATTCGATGGATCAGAAAAGAACCAACCAACGGTCTTCAGAACTGACTGTAACCAATGCTCAATAGATTGATCAGTGGTAGCCGAGTGTTGTGTCACAATTGCATGAAAGCCCGTGGAGACCAAGCTGACCTATTAAGGCAGTGGTGTTCTTGGAAAGCTACCGCTCTTAAGCAAAGCAAATTACAAGGTCGGCTGCTTTCCAGACTATCAAACGTACTGAAGCTAGGAGTTTCACTGTTTTGATCAATTTCAGCAAACAATAAGAACGAAAAACCTTCAGCTTGTTCCTTTACCAAAGTCGACAATTTTAATTTTAGGTGGGGTTGATACCTACTTTAAGGGATATGGTGAATATCAGTTGAAGTGGTCCAATGATGCTTTATGAAAGACCGATTTTTAGTTGACAGTAAAGACTTTATACATTCTAATATAATTTGAAGAGTCCTCTGCAGCATTTTTTGCTTGGGTGTAGAATTTAGAATTTTAACATTTACATTTCTTTTTGTTGTTTTTTGTAGTAATCAAGTTAAAACCGTTTGAATGCTCTTTTCTGCAGATACGTACAAAGACGTTTGCGTCAAGGAATTTCTTTCTCCCTGAACAGAAAGGTTCTCACCTTGGAACCTTTCGATTTCGAATGCTATGAATACGCCAAAATTGGGAAAAGCTCTTTTCTTTAATCTCTGTGTGAGTGCAGCCTACAAAAATGAAAGGAACTTGATCTCAACGATTTACAATCTTTTTGCTGATTTGTCAGGTTTTTCCTTCATTTTAAATACTTAACATTTTAATCATTACTCTAAAGTTAAATTATTATCTTTCGTATTAGTGATTGCTGAATTAATAAATACTTGGGAAGATGATTTTTTATTTTTGTTCTATCACTATCATTAAATCTTCATTCGCCTTAATTATAATCATCAAATACTCAGTAGGAAATTAAATATTTCACTTTTACAGAAATGTTTTATATTCCCTGTCTTAAACAAATAATAATGGTAAAGTCGTTACGTTAAAAATGTATTTAATTTCTATTTCCTATATCCGCACTGAAAGGTTTATTACTTTAAAAATGAATGGTGAACGCTCTAATTGCCTTCACTTGATTGCATGTACAGATGACCTGAAGATTAGAGACTGTTAGAAAGATGTACTACATTATATAGGAATATTCAGATTTGATGGTTGTCGGAAGTGTGTAGCTTGTAACTGACAATTTTCTAATAGTTCCCCTAACATTTAATAGATAGTTACCATTCCTTCTTGCTCAATAATTACTGATTAGAATCTGCTGATGATAATAAAAACGTGTTATG
Source organism: Ignelater luminosus (assembly GCA_011009095.1). NCBI lineage: Eukaryota > Metazoa > Arthropoda > Insecta > Coleoptera > Elateridae > Ignelater > Ignelater luminosus. The sequence continues at coordinate 57,506 of VTPC01001115.1, forward strand.
ATTTATGAGCATAATCAGCACGAGGAAGTTTCAATGCTATTTATAATTTTTACGTAAATTGAGTGGGTTCTATTGCATTTTCGCAATATCCATGAAATGCTTTGGTCCAGTTTCAAAAAGAAACATAATAACATTAAAAACTTGCTTCACTTTCTCACAATCAGCATAATAAAGTTTATAAAGCGTGTTCATTTATCAAACCTTCATTACAACTTTGTTTGACATTTGTAGCCCACCTGGTAATGACTTTAAAACTATACGTATACAAAATTTAAGTGAAAGTGGCTTGATCATTTCGTTCTGGTTCCGTTGGCCAAACTGCCTGCGATCTGATAATGAGGCAGCAGATGATGCTTAGGATGCAGTAAATTCTCTCTCAATAACATCATTAACGTAGTTTATAAAATAAATGGACATTGTTTTTATTCGGATTCAAAATACGTAAAACTTTCTGAATGAATAATTTTCAAACAAATGAATATGTAAATAGCTACCTATTCATTTTGATTTCTTTCTGTTATCTATTGTTAATTCAAGCGGATGCATGTGTTTTCTCAAATTAAAACGGTAAATAACGATAAAAGTTGTCATTCCTTTGTGTGTACGTTTCACCAGTTTACCGAAACTCAATTTGTTATCACCCATTGTTGTTTGTTTTATTTTCTTTTGTTTTAGGGAAACTCACCACTTTGATAATACTTTCAGGTTACTGGATTAGTAGGTGTTTTTATGATAATCTACAATAATATTAATGCTTTCTCTTATCCATTAAGAGAAAATGTATCCCCTAATTAATATTATCATTTCTAAAACAAGTGAGTATCATTAAAATTTCAAATTAAATTATTCATAGTTAATTATAGAATATCATAGAAAGTTATGCATTTCCCGTAAAAACAAAAATAATTTTCTCCGTTGATTTTTGTTAATTTTCACACGTGGGAACTGAACTACGGGAAGGAACCGTGCTTGACTGAATAATTTAACGATGTTGTGGGTGGCCTTTCGTATATTTCTTTAGCTACCAGTTACGCTGGTAATGCTGGTACTACATCTTGATGTGTTTTTTGTTTCATGTTAGTTATTTCTTTTGCACAGTTGTACATTTAATATAATCGGGTTATCAATCACAAAACACGGTAGCTGCAGATGTGGATAGTATGATAGTCGGTTTAATTTGCATTTTAAAAGTTGGATCATCTAATTAAAATTAGTGATCATTCGTTTATAATTAAAGTGAGAAAATCTAAATAGTTATTGCTTCCGTCTTCAAAAATTATACAAATTCCTATAGTTGACATTTACTAAAAAAAATTTTTAATCCAGTTGGGCGGCTTGATTTCTACGTCACTTGTGTAGGATTTAAATTTAATTTTTGACACTCAATCTTATCGGATTAATTTTGATATTTCCTTTTTGATAAAGTTCATCTGTTATTGACAAAAGAAAACTAGGTTACACTACTGTGTGGAAGTGATTTATGATTTGCAATTAATTAGAAAAGACTCGTACTTCGAAATCTTACAAGACTAACTAATCAAAAAGGTAAATATTTTAGAAAATAGCAGGCACATCTTCAATGCAAGTTGTTTCTGGTTAATGCAAAATCACTTTTTAAAAAAAGTTTGCAACTTTTAAAATGGCTTTATACCATACAATAGTCGAACAAAAAAAATACTTGAAATGGAAGTACGTACCAACCAAAATACACAAACCAATTTTAAAGAATCAAAGTCAACAATACAGCATAAAATCCAATCTTTTATTTAGAAAATGAATTAATATTTGATATCCCGGCAGTTATCAATGCTGGTCAAAACTTACCAGTGCTAACTAGAACGACTGATAATGAAATAGAAAGCGATGGCCAAACAAGCTTGAACAACTTTCGACATTTCTGCCAGCGGTAATGAAGCCCTGCTCAATCTTTTAGACAGCTGTGATTTTGAATACTCAAATGTTCCTATTCTAGACTGCGATTTAGATGAAAATGTGATTATTGATACGGAAAATACATTTAATGTACCTACCTGAAAAAACTAGTACTTTAGTCGTAAGAAACAGCGAAGACGATTTGAACCAGGAAAAAACCCATAATGAATAAGAAATAACATTAGAAAATCAAGATATTAATTGAAAATAACTGTATGGAAAAAGAAAGAGAAAATATTAGTAGTGAACCAAGAAATAAGCACGATATTATATCGGAAGTCAAAGATCTTGATGGTCTTAACTGCCTAATAGAAGAAAAGAGAATAAGCAGTGAATCAGACAAAGTCAGTAGCGATGTAGAAGAGAAAAGGATTAAAAGAAACAAAAGACAAAACGCAAAGAAAGCAAAATTGAGTAAAAATGAAAATAAAAGGTAACAAGAAAAAGGGGAAGATTATTACCGAAAAATAAAATACAATGGATTATGGAATTATGAAATACCAAAAGAAAGAAGACGGATTAAAGATTGTAAAATTTTTTTAAAGAACAAACCATGCACCATGCAGTAAGGTAACTAAAAAAGATTTGAGCTTTAACAGTTTAGGTATTTATTTTTCCAAAATAATCTTCACCACAGGCAATACATTTATTCATACGTAAAAACCAGTCATTAAAAGTTTCAGGCCATAAATCTTCCCCGAAATTTTCAATGGCTTGCTTTATCTACATTTCCATTTCTTCGTCAGACGAAAAACGGCGACCTCTTAGGACTAATTTCAATTTTGGAAAAAGACCAAAATCACAGGGGGCCAGATCTGGACTGTAGGGAGGGTGTTCTAGTAAACGAAGTCTTTAAAGAATCCACAGTAGCAGCCGCCCGATGAGAAGGTGCATTATCGTGGTGTAAACACCAATGCAGTAATACAGAAGGATTGCTTTCAGCCTTTCAATAACTTTAGGAAGGCAGACAGTTGTGTACCACCGAGATGTTACTGTGGCCCGTTCTTCTAACTTCACTGTGACTACCAATTCTCGTCTTGTAAAGAATCCAGCGTACATTATTTTGCCTCTTGTTCTGTGTTGGTGTTGGTTCATCTTCAAAGACCCACTGCTTCGTCTGTTGTTTAGTAGGAATATCATAATGATATACCCATGTTTCGTCTCCCGTTACCACATCTGAAATGTTCTTTCCGTTTCCGTTTTTAAATTATTTTATGGTGTCCCGGCACCATTTTACAGGAGCATCCTTTTGCTCGTTGGTTAAACGATGCGGTACCCAAACAGTGCAAACTTTCTTTAATCCCAAATGTTCGTGAAGAATTGAGTGTACCGATGCTGCATGAATGGCAAGTGGCGATTGTCTGTCACTAGCTCTTTCACGGCACGGATGTTTCCTTCGGCAACAGCAGTCGCAAGACGTCCCGAGCGAGAGTCGTCGTTTAAGTCGAAATCTCCCCTGCTAAAGTTTGCGTAATGACGTTTAATTGTTGCTTCGGAAAGGGAGCTGTCGCCAAAAACATCTTTCATCTCAGCAAAGCAGTCCTTTGCGCTTAAGCCACGTTTAAAGTTGTAACACGAAAATTAGGTCGAGCAAATTCATTCATTGTTGCTGAACAACTGTGCCTGTTGGAAGAGATAGCATTGTCCTAATTAAATAAAACTGCACATGTGGACATTCAAAACATGTGTCTGTACAGGTGTATGACGTTCTGTATCTCAATGCTCTTTATAGCTCCAAGGCTTAAAATTTTTTAGTGATCTATAAGTCATTTAATGACAAAGAAAGAGATGATATTTTTAAATGATTTTGGTTAGGTTTGACATGGGATCAATATAAATCTAATGATAAAAAACAGGACACTAAAAGACAGAAACAGCCAAATGAAGAAGGACTTTTAGTTGAACGTACTGTGGAAAAATCAGAAAAGATCCGCGTGTGTAAACAAATGTTTTAAGTGCCCTTGCATTAAAAGAAAGAACTGTAAGAGATTGAAAAGGTGACAGGTGTAAAAAACAGGAATCTGAAAATGAAAAGGAAGAAATTGAAATAAATCGTGCCCAGGAAATTGAAAAGAGTCGAAGAAAAGAGTTCTTTAGAGATCTTTCTAACACGAGTCTAAACTATATAGGGAATCAAATTGGAACTCAAAATCATCCGTATTTAAATTTTACAAATCGTGGTGTAATACTTAAAAATCAGAAGCCTGTATCAATAGCATTCTTGTGACCAGTGTGTGTAGCTTAGTGCTCTAAGAATTTATATGAAGATTAAAAAACATGAAGCCATAGAACCTAAAAATGCGGATAAATCCTCTAACAATAAGGTTTTCTGTGTGGATATGTAGGCTGTTTTATTGAGCACCAAATCGAATACATTATTTTAAAATAAAATTAATGGTTCATAACTTTCCCATAATAGCTATGAAATCAAATATGGGATATTGTTTCATATGACATGAAGCTGCTGGAGGTGTATCCGCTAATAACTATTCTTCCATAATCTACTTCTTCGTTGGGCATGTGTTACAAGATCTAGAAGATGGCCAAAATATTATTCTATATAGTGATGGATGTATTTCTCAAAATAGGAATATTACCAAGTCCGTTTCAGGTTAAATACCTAAATTTCGATCTTTTAGTCTTCAATTTCGTCAAAATGATAACATTAATTAGACCCCGGTCGTAAAGTTGGGGAACCTGTGGTTACTGACTTTCGATATCTAAAGTATACACCAGATGATAAAGTATTTTATAAAATTAGACATACGGAAGATTATATTGCTTCGGAACAAAAAAACATTAAACGAGAACTATCTTGTTCTATTAATGCTCTACCTTAACTGTATTCAAGGCCAATTAATAAAAAAAAGTGGGGCCATTTGCAGAAACTGGAAGAAAGTATTCCCAAAGATTTTCATTTCTTTTTATGACCACTTGTCTTATTAGTAAAATAGAAAATTTGTGTTTCTCTAATTAAATTTTATTCGTTTATGTTAAAATGTTTACTATTTGGTATAAGTACTTGCTAAATCAAAATAATTATTTGCCACAGTGTTTTTTAGTTGGTAAGGTTTAGAAGAAAATAGTAAGTCCATTGTTCATAATACATAGAAAATGTCGCAAGTTCCTCAAAATTGAAGAGAATCAGTATCTGAAAAAAAGACTTGTAAAAGTCATTCAGCACAATTAAAAATATGTTTGATATAGAAAAAAATCTTTTAGATGTAGATTTTCAAGCAATAGGCGATTTCTTTGCTATCCTGTAAAATTATTGAGTTTGAACTTACTTTTGCAAATTAATGTAACGATACTTTAGACCTAGACCCTATATATTAGCTTTTGAAAAAAAAAAAAACTTATAAGCGTGCTGTTTTAAATAGGAGATTGATGAATGCAATTTTACTCTAAAATGAAACATCTGACGAGAAGCGCACAGAAATAGCATTTTTTTACATAATTGACTGTAGATTTTAGAAACACATATGTTTAGTTTTCCAGCGGAGTTCCATTTAAATAGTCTTCTTAATTCTGCTCTAATATTACTGTATATTTCTGTTCCTGATCCCTGTACCACAATGAGAGGATACAGAGAAAATGTATTTCAACACCGTAGTTGCGTTTTGAGGAATTTTGAAATAAGACAAGTTTAGTCCAGCACCTACAATAGAAGCAGGCAATGCAAACAAGCATGTGATTCTTCAAATTAGGAAAGAAACAGATTATATTTGTCAGTGTGAAAAGCCCTCGCAACTCTGCGTTTTATTTACCAATGCAGTAGATCTGTCAGTAACGGTTGAGAAGTTTTTAACATGGGCAGGCAACATCAAGAATACCTATACATGCAATCTTTTGCGTGGTATAACAATTCTTGTACCAGAATCGAATACTTACCTTACCTTAGATTTATACAAGGTGTTACGCAACTTGAAGGTCATAGCGAATAATAATATAATAATAAACAAGTATCTTAAAGTGACATATTTTGGAATTATGAATAAATTAGTATTCCAAGTGAGACTATTTTTAATGAAAATAATAATAAAATCATCAATCAAAGAGTGCTAAGAACGTCTGTTGATTTAACAGTATGAAGATTTGAACTGTGAATTCCTAATAATGGTAGCCATTTTGAATCACGTGTGAGTTAAATCTAGTAAAATGTTTAAAAGTTGAGCAATAAAGAGTATAATCCCTTGGAATTTAATTTATTCGTTACTTCAAAACACTTCATTTTAATGTTCATTGAAGCTTTCGAATTAAAATGACCTGAAAAATACGCATATTTGCTATAGCACTCAAGTTGCGAGACACCCTGTATATCCTAAACAGCAGGTAAGCAAATCAATGTTGCATTCTGGTTGCTTTCAGGAAGCATGACATAACGTGAAGTTTTGTGGGAACGTGGTGACAGCATAATAGTACAGTGATGTACTGATGGTGTCCGAAACGGGCGCTAATGCGAAGAGCGATGGCGGTTCAGCGGTGTTGCCTGGAGAGGGCACTGGTAATGTTTGCAGTGCCCGTAAAAATTACAGTAAAACGCAATTCTATTAGTACAATCTTACTTACAAAATAAGTAACTGTAGAAAATCGACCCATGTGGTGTAGCGATGATGAGACCTGCCACACATACTCTTTACATAGTTCATAGTGACGTAGATTCTAGCCTGGAATTGGGAAAAGATTCTCCGGATCCCGGATCGAATTGACGGGTCTATATGAACTCAGTAGTTGGTGACTAAATTAAAAAACAAACTGAAGCAAATAATATCTTGGTAAAGTCTTAGTCTCTTGGTAGTCTACCGGTGGTGGATAAGTGAGGACCTCATGGTTAAATTTATCTATATATGAGAAGGATGTCAAGCAGGATGTTCACCAACTCGGCATAACTATAATATAGGTATTAATTAAAAGAATCTGAAAAATAGAAAATACCCTGTATTACGTAAATATCGCAATAAATTTTAATGTTAAGAAGGGTTGCGTTTTTGTAAAGCAAAGTGATTTTACGCTTTCTTCATATATGAGGTCTGCGAAATATTTTTTGTCTTCTGTAAATATTAGTACATCGTTGAGAAGCATCAAAAAGCTTTCTGGACGGAGACCTAAGCAGCTACGAACCCTCGTTGGATATATCGAGTTGAGAAACGAGATGAATGCAAAAATGGAGTTTGGTTATAAGCTTTCTTTCTTAGCATACGCTTGATAGTTTATAAGACTGACTTCACGTTAGAAATTTAGAACAACAAATGGCCTGTTTTTTTTTGTACAATCATCCACTGTATCACGGATTCAGTCTGTCTCACAACCGTGTCTTTGCCTCTTCTAATTTTATTAACCTATTGTTGGAAACCAAACCGGAAACTACAATTGTATCTTGTTTTTTCCTAATGTCAAGCAAGGTTTCCAAAAGTATCCTTTCAAAAAAATTTTTAACGAAAGCTAGTTTTGATATGATTTTGGCCCCAAAAAGACCTAAAGCATCTTTGGGGAAGCTTTGCTATGTGCGTCTTGTAACTAGAGCTTTGTTCAGACTAATATCCAGATACATGGTATGTATTAGACATAACCTGATGATTGTATCTTTGAAATAACTGGACAAAAATGATCTAAAGGAATAATGTTCGGTGATCTTAGTCCGATTCTAATTTTTAAGAAGTTTCAGTGATGTAATCCAGTAGATATTGGCGAATTTCATGACGGCAGTATGTTCTTCTTGGTAAGTTTGAAATTAACACAGTACTATCTATGTGTATTATGAGATGTGAATGTAATTAATATGTGATTTTCTAAAAATTCGAGATGTTCTGCATTATGTAGATATGGTATGTCTCGTTCACCGGCGGTGAGGCGTTAGGCATGGTATCCCGACGAAGCGTAAACCCAGGCCGCTCAGGTCAGCTAGCAGAAAACGGCCAGAATATGTCTGGAAGGACGATTCATAATTAATTAAAAAGAATGGGTGCGAGGACGTGATAACAGAGGTGGTGTTATATGAAAGAATAAATTAGGAAGGGCGAAGGAAGCAGTACGGTAGAGAAAATCTCTGCGACTCGGTGTGTCTTCCCCCTTAGTAATAAGTACGTATACGGGATCAGAGGGGAGAGGGGTTGGCGGGACCATTATTGGCCTGCAGTTGCTGGAGGTCGTGACACGAATCATACAAATATAATTGCGCAAGTTTAATTTATTTAGACGAACGATGATAATATTACGAGGATAGTAGAGAATGTTATATCACTAGATGGAACTTTCTCTGCGACGTTCTGCGAAATCCAAAGATAAGGATCTCACTCAATCCAAATTTAAATGTAATAAATGCAGGAAAAACAAAAATTGAAATCCGCAATTTATTCAGTAAAAGCAAAAGGTCCGCCAGGCCAGTCTGTCCTGAGTCGGCTGAACTGTTTTCCCCCAACTGTAAGCGAGAATCGAATGTTGTCTGCCCAGATAGATTTTTTCCGAGCCTTGGGCCTCTTTTCCTCAACCCTCGTCTCCAGTGCCTGCCTGGGGTATCTCGAATGGTCGATTCTATTAATATCAAACCATCTCAGCTGTGCGGCCTTTACCCGATTCACTAGAAGTTGAACTGTGAGAGTCGCTCTAATGGTAGGATTTCTCACACGATTCCTCCTAGTTTTTCCAGCTACACTGTGCAAGTACTTCATTCCTGCAGCTTGACTCTTAATTTCAATTTTAACTAACTTTGTACTATCAGTACCTTTCTTGTCTTGAGGAATTTGTTCCTTACTGCGTGCATCCTTCTTCCAGCGACCGATATGCTTGCATCAGCTCATACCGCAGTTTTTCATTCTCTGTATTTACACTCCCAGGTGCTTGCTCTAGGATTTCGCCGTGAATTAGAATGCAATGGATCTTCCGCTCCCTGGAAATTACCATGGTCTTTGTTTTATTAAGACTAATTTTGAATTTTATTGCCTGCAGGGCCATGGTTAGAAGATTGAGATTGTACTGTGCAGTATCCGCAAGTAGCACCACGTTATCTGCGTAGACAAGGGCATTTATTATCACTGGGCTTAATCTCCAATTTCCAAGCTTGAATCTTTTAAAGCCTGTACACTTTTTAAGGGCATAGCTCATCACTGCCGCAAAGAGAAGCGAGCTCAGGATGTGCCCTTGTCTTGTCCCTGCAACTGTGGAGATGAAAGATGACAAGTCCTTACCTCATTCCTGCACAATTTATATAAATTTTTGATTCTTCTAATTAGATCTGCTGGGGCCTGGTAGCTTTTTAAAGCTTCCCTCATAGTTCCACATGGTAACCAGTCTTTCCTATATTTAATAGTTTTCTCTACTGCTTGGCAGACTACAAAGATAACATCTTGCATGCCGCGATTTGGCCTCTAACTTGTGTTCTACTGTACTTCTCAAGCTTCTCTCAAGTATTCTAGCATACAGTCTACTAGGCGCACTTAGCAGCGAAATACCTCTGTGGTTGCTGCACTTTCTATTATCTCTTTTTTTTATAAAGCGGAACTATAATGGACCGTTCTCACTTTTTTGGTACGGTGCGCTTTTCCCAAGTCAACACAAAAACTTGATGAAGCAACTTTTGTCCAACATCACTCATGTACCTCGACATCTCAGACATCACATCGTCCTGGCCAGCTGCCTTACCTAGCTTAACTTTAGTTAATGCTTGATGCAACTCAAAAAGAGTCGGTGCCGCTTCCCTTTGTTGTTATGCATCACCTCTTTGATGGGATAATGAATCTTCATCGATAGTGGCGATCTCAGCCACCTTTTCTACATCCGTATCATTTCTGTTCAGCAATTCGCTGAAATATTCTTTCCATCTTTCCATTATTTCACTTTTTTTTGATAGGATATCTCCTTTATTATCCTTAATAAATTTTAACGGGCAATCAAGTCCAGCTTTGTTTCCGCATAATTTTCATGATCTTATAGAGAAGTTTTTGGTTTGTCGTGACACTGCTCTAATAATAATAATCTGCCAAATTTCTTCCACGCATTTTGAATCTCATTCCGTCAATCTCTTTCCAGTTTTCTTTCTTGTGCGCACCTCCGTAGTCATTTCATCACTTCACCATCGAGTAACCTTCCTTCTTTTACCACCTAGTGGAACACTTCCGCAGGTGTCTGCTACAGCCGAAAGTACTGCTGTCTTAAAGTTCTGCCAGGCTTTTTACAGTTTTCCTTCCTCCATTCAACCTGGGCTATCCTGTGATTTTTCCTCCACTTTCTTTTGATAAAGCTGCCTGATTTCTTCAGTTTTTAACTTATACAAGCACATCTTTTCTTTCTTTGGTTTCGTATTCTTCCTTGGATTAGCTGTAATTGCTTAGGGTACAACTCTAGTGAGCACCGCTAGATTGTGGTCTCTTGCAATTTTGGTTCTCCTGTTTACCCGAGCGTCTCGAACATACTGGGCCGAATAGCGCTATGTAATCACATAATCTATGACAGATTGTTCGTTTTTTGCTGGCTCCACCGTGGTGTATCTGTGAATGTCCTTACGAAGAAATTTGGTGTTCTGGATAACTAGATCGTTTGCTGTAGTAAACAATTTCCGTACTTTCCAGCATGATAAATACTTAGCTAAAAAGCGTCACTCAATGCTTTATTTAAAAAACGCAAATCCAGAAACTTCTATCGCGGACTTGTTATCTTTGAATAGAGAACAAACAAAAAACAAACTTGAAAATCGTTAATTAAAGATGAATTTCTATATATTTTACTTATGCTATTTGTATTACATCTGCTTTACAAGACTTTGTAACTGTCGATCGATCTCTACAACAGTAATAAAACCGTCATACCAAATTCACGAAGTTGCTTGTCACCGCTGAGTTTCCCTTTCAAGCTTTATAAGGCCGAGACTGGTAAAAAGACAGCATCACAGTATCATGAATTTTTTAAGTTTATTATTAGAATATTTATTTTACTTAAATGTCAATTAATACACAGATTGGAGCAAGACTCATAATCATAATGTCTACAAAGAGTCAATTTCTGTAATGTACTTAAAAAACTCAAATATTCAGTATTGCTATGTAAATCATTCTCAAAATTAAAATATAACAATCTGAACCGCATATTAAATAAATTTTAAAGTTTGTATGTGTGCGACAACCTGTGTGGGAAGATAAATATACGAGTAAAACAAAATCAAAAAAATTCTAGCGGATATCGTCATATAACACCGGGTTGATATTACAGCGGAAATTTCGTGGTTAGATCCTGCCTTTGTGTGTTACACAAAGAAAACGGGTGCAAGAGGCCTTTAATAGCGAAGCGGGAGAAATAATTGTGATGTAGGCGAGCGTAATATTATTGAGAGACAATTTTTTACAAATAAAACCAGAAATATTCCCACTTTTATTACAACTATAAATACTGCTTGATTCGAATCTGCGACACCTAAATATTTATCTACGTAAATTTTCTGAAATAAATGAGTGAAGAAATTGAAAATGATGAACGTTTTATTATTTTCTAGATTAAATATTTTGCTCTTTTAGAAGAAATCCGATTAGGAAAAACTGATACATAAGGAATAGCAGAGTAAATTATATCTTCGTGTTATTGCATAACAACATACGTGTGTGATATAATCAAAATATTTCCACTCATCACGCATATTACATTAAAAACTAATCTGCTTGCATGATGTTAAGAAGTAATTCATGGACAGTTGTCAACACACACGTAGGATACTAGTAATATGAGGAATGGAAGAAATGGAATTTAAATTACAAGGTTGGACATTGGAACAGGCCACGACGAGTTCTACTATGTAATCATGATGTATTGTATGAAACTAGATATAATAATATAATGTGTTTTCATGCATAGAACATCTAAATGTAACATTTGATTATGAATTGAGTAATATAACTCGTGTTACAAACAGTTTTAATACAAAAAATCGTTCTCATGCGTCTACGTTTCTAAATATAATTTTATAGCCTTTTGAGATAAATATTCATGGACAGTAAAATTAATTACTTCTAGAGATTAAAATACGAAAACTCATTTTGCGTTTCCTTTCTTTACGCTTGATTAAATTTAATGGTTTAGAAAATTAAATTGTTTTCAGTAAAAAATTGATCTTTACCTCATTTAGGATTTTAAGCTTATAAGCAAAGCATAAATAATTGATTCTGTTTACTAAATAAATTGAAAGTGTGATCAGTTTTAATTAATTGTTTTGTTGTAATTTATGGTACTTATATAATGTTTATAGAAGTTATGCAAAAAAATGCACCGTAAAATATGCAAAAAATTATGGTTTTAAAATTTTTAATTGGGAAGTTTCTATTTTATTTGCTTGAATTTTACTTTCGCGAATTTCTTAATTGCGTTTCTGAAATTTAAATAGATTTTCTAAAAATTTATAAATTTAAAGTGTACCTTTGAAGGAGAAAACCAACTTCAATACAATTATTTATTATCGCCAAAATCCAAAAGTAAATATGTCCTTTTCACTTTTTATAAAGAGCTTTCTGCTTGTTATAGCTAACAATGTCGTATCAAAATTTAATTACAGGCAAAGTATTAATAAATAAAACAAAAATATAACCACATGCTTTTTTTACTTTGTCTTGATTATTAAAAACAAAGAACTTTTATAAAAAAGTAATGACACAAACTTTCTATCTCTATTTCTGGGTCTTCCCTTGGGTCACTTGCTGTTTACCTACAGGTTCATCATTCCCCTCAAGACACGTCCCATTGGCCTTCTCGTCACGTGCCCATACCACTGTAGACTTTTGTTCTTGAACTTTCTTGAAAGCCTCAACTACACCTACCAGCTCTCTAAACCACTCGTTCCTTACTCTGTCCCTCCTCTTCTTTCCTATAGCCCATCGCAACATCCTCATCTCCGCTACATCAAATTTCTTTTCTTGAACCTTTTTCACGAGCCACATCTTGCTGCTATAGATTAAGGCTGGTCTGGCTGGTGATTTATCTCGTTGTCAAGCTTTCGCCCTGTAACTTCACCTCTTCTGCTTTTCCTTCCCCAGTCCTTCCTACTTATTCTGAGACCGCTTTGCTCGATGGCCTGCTTCTAACTTTCCAATGTTTCCTCTGCCTTCTCTCAGCCGTCGGCAAACAGCCCAGCCCAAAGGGAGAGGTCTTTTGGCATGCTCCGTCAACACGTCCATCACCAGGTTAAATAGCTAGAGTCTCAAAGCGAAGCCTTGGTGCAAGCCCGTAGTCACGGGGAATCTATCGGTCACTCCAACACTAATTCTTACTTTAGTGTGGGGACCGTCATACATGCCTGCCACCAATTGCTGGATTGTCCGACAGATATTCGAGGCTGGTTTCTTTTATAACTATCATTTCCAAAGCACATCGTTCATGAATGTGTTGTTTAGATTTATCACTATACACACCATCTCAATTTTTGCCAAGGTGATTTACTTACTCACGCGATAATTTAGAGCAAACTTTGCAAACTGATGTAAGCATGCGGTCTGTTGGAGTTCCTATCATAATTAGCCAGGTGGTTGTGAGAAATGTAAACTTTGGAAAAAATCACATCAGTCTTGAGAGCCATGCCATATTTTTTCGTTACAGTGAACAGTGTCCAGGAGAATACGCGTATCAGCTTCCTAGTACGTTGCTAACATGTACTCAACCTTGTGTGTTTGGTTAGAGGAATGGAACAAACAGCTCATTCTGAAAATCATCTGATTTACTTCGTGTACGTAAAGTCTTGATGCAACATCGCTAATAAGAATTTTGGGATATCTGCCTTGTTCTCTGAATTGGAAAAACCAGGACGAACAGGAGGTATCTCTTAGCTTCGGGTTTCTCCCTTTACAGAAAGACGTAGTGTGAACCTCAGGGTAATTGGAAGCAACGTTCTGGACACTTTCCATGAAGCACTCTCCGAAAGCATCGAAAGTTCTTGCCTAGAAGGATGACAAATACCATACCATCCACAATAAGAAGGAATTCATGTTTGTTGATGTTTAGAAATTTTGGACATTCTGGAGTTTCCTTAAAATAATAAAACTTCTAATGGCAAGAAGCAAAACCTGGCGTAGCTTGTATTTGAGCATGATTACTAGATATATCTTTCTTCCTAGATGCATGGTACACAAAGACTAAATTTTGTAAGAAATCTCCGTTAGTGTTCTTTCCATTAACTCTTGCAAGTAATTCACAACTAGGAAAGTCAAGGTTTTGTTCTTAGGTCTAAGTGCGTAGTTTTCTCGTCTCCCAGCAACCTGTCTTTGGTACACGAATGCATGTTCACCATGTTTTTTGCGTGGTGCCTCTGACATTTCTTGAGAGGATCTGTCCTTAGTGCCGATATTACTAAGGACTAAGGATGACTTAGAAGACTGCATTTTGAGATGGTTTCTTCTCTGAAACAGGATGCTCAAATTGAAGAAAAGTGACCATTGCTGTAGTGTTCTTTTGTCGCATGTATCAACGAGCCAAATCTGAGCGTGGCCTCTTAAACGAAACTTAGCTTTAATCCCTGGAAGACAAGTAATGCAAATGGGCGAGGTAAACGGTTAGAGAGTGTAAGCAGTTGCTTTGGTTGAACCAAGGTGTGTAGACAGCGTTCTGTGGGAAGAGTCTAGGAATACCCGAAGCTAATCCGGGTTACCTGCTACTCTTTTCAGTGACATTTTTCATGTATCAAAGTCCTTTTTATCTCAAAAAGCTGAGAATTCGAAGGTTAATTAATTTTTATTTACTATCTTAACAATTTTTTATAAAATTTATTTCTACTTCAAAATTTACTGCTACAATGTTATTTCTAAATGCTTCATCATGTCCGTAATTACAAAAAACATAACTACACATTAAGACTATACCAAGTAGTCCAAAGTAATTGATTACAGTTTAAATTTCCTCATAATATTTTAGTGATTTTTGAAGCTTAGAGTTCTGTGTGTTGCTAGTCGTCATATAACTAGTCAAAAGTAATATAAAAATTCCATTGAAAGTTTTAAATTTATCTCCTCCCAGCAGTTACGATATGACAAATACGTGGTACTTAATAATAAGATTTTCAAGTATTTTATTTGTTGTCTTCCTAGACCGATATTTACATTGTGTCGATAAGAAAATTCTCACATCTCTACACAGTGATCTGCCCCCAAGCGAAGGATTGATATACAATCTTTCTGATGTCTCTGTTTTGATATGGTAATATGATCCCTTAGGTCATTCTTAATTTTGACAAGCCTCTGTGCAATGGTCTGATGGTTTTGAGACGCTTCGTCGCTAAAGAAACTCCGTCTTTCAAGTAGCTTGTCTCCAAGCGGGATATTGAAATTCAATCCTTTTTGTTGTCTTTATTTTA